>JAPFFP010064285.1:0-25979 GCA_026153255.1 Solanum medicagineum | reverse complement strand
CACCATCAAACCAATGGGCAAGTTGAGAGAACAATCCTGTCATACCCTAAGAGGGTACCTTAGTGTGCTTGGCATCAAAAATAATTGTTGGTTCCCAAGTGAACCATTTGGCTCAATTCACTTATTCATTCAGCGGAAGACTCTATGAAATCAAAAAATAATACTCTAGTGAGCATTTAACTCATCATATAGAATAATTTTCAAGACTTTCTTATTAAAATAACTCAATGTTTCAATTCAAATAAATAATAATAGTTTCAAAATTTACTATGAAAGAAAAACAAAGTCCACTCTAACTATATCTGACTCAATTTATGAAGCCTTTATCAACTCACAAAAAGGTGCCAAGACAATCTCAAGGCTACCTCAAGACACTAGAAAGAAACAAACTACAATAGAAAACGATTCCTCTAAAAGTAAGGAGGCCTCACCACTATTTGGAACTCCATTAGATCTTCAATGAAATTTGTTGAGAATTTCTAATACCTATATATGCATCATAAAATGATGCAACATCGAGTTGGATCAGTATGTGGAATGTACAGTATATAAGAGAATATAACAAAATTCAAAAGGAAGCTTAATGACAAGAATAAAGCTCAACTCAACTCAGTATGATATGCAAATTTAAAAATATAGAAATGCTTTTTAAATTGACTCAATCATATGCAATTCAATTATATAAAATTAATTATCATTATTAGGGAGTTTATCTAACTGACAACCATCACTATATGAGTGAATGATGATACAAAGAAGTGATTTCGTTGGCACATTCATTAGTACCTTGCCAGGGTAAAGGACATTACATTAATGGATCCAATTAAAGTCTTTTTTCAGGACATGTAAGGCATGGCCTCATCCTACGATGGCTAAGTAGTTTATGGAACTCTTATCCAAATTGGTGTTTAATACTACTCCCAAAATATGTTCTCATATCTATCAACATTTCAAATCATCTCAGGAACTCCCAATGGACGTTTTCATTAATTCAATTTCATCTAAATTCATCATGCTCTTTTATGTAAAATATGCTTCAAAAATTATCAGAGTCTTTCTCAAAAAGGTCATTAACTTAATGCTCAAACTCGTTTGAAGTCAGTGTGCACGCTCTTTGAAAACTCAATAAAATACATATATAATATGTATTAAATTCATTCTTTTCATCAATACGTAGAAAGTCATTATCTTAACTCAAAAATATGTGTAGCCTTGCTTGAAAATAATACTTTGTTTAATGCATGAAATATGAATCTCAACATCAAGTAATGTATGAAAAAGTCATGATCATCAATTCAACTAGGGTTCATGGAAAAGTTACCACAAACAATGATTTCAACAATAAAATAATAATAATAATAATAATAATTTTAATGAATAATTATATAAATCTCAATAGAAGAAGAATGAACTTAATTGAAATTCAAAAACTACATTTTTACTTCTCTCAATACTCATTAAAAATGGAATTTGGATGTGGGGCAAGTGGACAAACTCAATCTAATGCTATCATAACCTTGCATACCTGAAAATGGGAACTTTACTTGTAATGTGAAGAACTTTGGTGAAACGCTTGATCCCTAACGTTTCTGCTTTCCAACTTTACTTTCAAGGAATTCTAAGTGCTAATCGGAGAAAAATATTTATAAGAGACATAAAATAACCCCAGAACATCCAGAGTTTGATTAGAAAAAGATGAGAAAAGACAAACCTACCCTTCATTAAACAACTTGAGCAAACCACGAAATCCCATCTACAGGTCGTGGTTCACTGTATGGGCCATAAAAGGTCTTCTCATAGAATTTGAGAAATTTGGGTCTTGGGTTTACGACCGACGTTCTATGGGTCATTGACCCTTGTATGAGTCATGTAATGCCCAAGTGGAAACTGTGCAGAATTTTTAACTTATGAAATTTGGATCCATGATTACATTTTATGGGTCATGGACCTTCTACAGGTTCATCCTGTCAATTTGTTAAAACAAATATTAAGGTGATATTTTTAGGCCTAAAAGCATGAAACATATTCTACGATCGTAGAAAGGAATATGAGTCATTGACCCAACTTGTAGAATGGGTCTGCTGGATCTTACTGTCACGCCCCGAGTTCACACACTAGATGTGGCCGACACCCAGAACCGTTTCTGGCCCCGAGAGAACCACTTGGCCTGGCTATTATACTCAGCGGAAGACTCAAATAATAAAGGAGAGTCTTAAAAGTCTTAAATGTAATAAGCTAAGAATACTGAAATATTTGAATAAACTGAATAGTAAAAATGTCTCAACAACAAATGAAAAGAAGATCTGAGACACTTAACATACAGTCTATGGAACCTCTAACCAGAGTAGTCTAAAAACTACTGAAAATAAGTACAAAAAAAGAAAGCACAGATAGAAACTCCAAAGCCTGTGACTGGTAGGAGACCTCACCAATAGCTGGATGAAAAATGTTGGTCCTCAACAGAACGCCTGCTGAGGAACTCTATCATCTGCGTCTGCATAATAAAATGATGCAGGTCCAAAGAACGCCAATATGTGGAATGTACAGTATATAAAATAGCCAAAATGGGGACTCACAATAAGGCACTATACTCAAGTAATCAGAACATGTCTCAAAACAGGAAAGCATAAGTAATAAATGAAGTGCATGCTGAAAGTAGAGGATATGCTGAAATCCTGTAAGTAGAAACTAGTTTACTTTAGCTTGGGGAGTTTCTCTAACCGACAACCATCACTATGAGCTTTGTGATGATACAGCATCTTGCTCACGCTTCTAGAGTCATCCCATACTTTGCCAGGGTAATGAATGAAAATGAGAGGAGTGGATCTATCCCAAAACTGAGCCATCTCAATGGCAAGTGAGGAGTTGTACTCTTGGTACAATCCTATCCCATGCTTGCTGCGAAGTTTATGAGTTCAAGTTATTACTATTCTCACTCATATCGGTGCTCAATACTACTCCCAAAATAACTTTTATAGTGCTCATAACTTAAGAGTAAGAGTTCTCAAAATGTCTCTTTGATCTTTTGGGACTTAGCGCAACTTTAGCTTTTCTTAGACTTTTCACAACTTGTATCTTTTCTGTGACTGAAAGTAGTATCATTACAAGTGTCTCAAAAACTCAATTGTATTACTCAGCTATCTTGCAAATACAAAGCTTTAAGTACTCCATAAACTTAACTCAAACTATGACCATTATAGCTTTTCATGAAATAGATATAGGTTTCTCATGAATACAACAATAACTACTCAATAGCTTAACTTAGTACTAAAATCAGTAAAAGTATTAGTTTTATCAAAAAGAATGCCTGAACAAGTATTTTGATGAAATTAACTTGTAATGGAGGAAAACTTGATCTCAACTTATAAATATGATCTTGGATAGTATCTGTTGGTTATAGATACTAAAACAATAGTAGGATAACTTTTTAAGGGTATTACATACCTTGGAAACTAGTTTCTTGAAAGAATTGAAGAAGATTCTTGGAAGTCCTAGTTCTTGCCCCTTTGAATCTACGTTCGGAGTTCTTGGAGGGTTTTAAAGATGATAATATGAATAAGTACATTCAAGGGGTTTAATTAGGTGAAAACTAACAAGTTTAGGCTTAAAAAAGTGAGAAAAGATGAAAATAACCCTCTTTAAAATCATTGATCGAATCGCCTATGAGACCTTCTACGATCCGTAGGGAACCTTTCATACACTTTTGGGAAAATTTTTCGATCTCTAAAATTCTATACGAGCCCAATTTTACGACCCATAGAGAGTTTTACGACCCATAGATGGGTCCGTAAAGTCTAAGGCTAAAAATGTAAAGTTTTCGTAATTTTTCCACGAGTTAGCAGACAGGTCATACTCTGATTTACAACCTATAAAGAGGTCTCGTATTGTACCTCTGCTCTGGCAATCTTCAGTAAAACGGCCATAACTTTTGACTCCAAACTCCAAATGAGGTGAAACTAGTTGTGTTGGAAAGCTAATTAAAAGAGCTTTCATTTGGTATGTCATAGGACTTCTAATTGTTTTGTGTTCTAAGATTTATGGTCATTTAAAATTGACTCTTGCATAATATAAGACTAGAAACTCAACTGATAAGAAAGTTTTGAACTTAACTAAGTACTAGAAGTCTCTTATTCGCCTAATACACTTCCAAAACATAAGGGTGAGGCTTAACACATAGGTATATATAAGGTTAGAGTTATGGGGTGTCACAATATCTTCCCCTTGGGATCATTCGTCCTCGAATGAAGGTAAAACTAGGGAATATTAACATGTTTGCTACTCTTGAGCTAGTTTATCAACAAGAAGCTATCCAGGTGTCTTATTACTCATGTTTATTGGTGCATCTCAACTCAATGGTAGGAATAAAGAATATTACCTTTATGCTCATCATCGGAAGGCACGAATAGGTGTGGGTATCTAGCTTTGGTATTTGCCTCTACTCCCCAAGTGGCTTCATATACGAACTGTTCCTCCATAATACTTTAACAGAAGCAATCTCCTTTGTCCTTAATTTACGAATTTGCGATTCCAATACTCTCTAAAGGTACAGCCAATGCAGGGTCTCCCAAATGCTTCTTAAGCATAAAAATGTGAAATACTGGATAAATAGTAGCTAACTCTAGTGGCAATTCCAATTCATATGTCATGTTACCAACCTTCCTAATAATCTAGTATGGGCCAATATATCGAGGACTGAGCTTCCCTTTTTTCCCAAATATCATAACTCCCTTCCTTGGTCAGACCTTCAGGTATACCCAATCACCTACCTCAAATTCCAAATCTCTCCTTCTAACAATGGTATAAGACTTCTACTGGCTTTGGGCAGTCTTTAGACTCTCCTAAATAACTTTCACCTTTTCCATGGCCTGGTATACTAAATCAGGTCCTATCAATCCTGCCTCTCCAACTTCAAGCCACTCAATAGGCGATCTACACCTCCTCCCACAAAGGGCCTTATATGGTGCCATTTGTATGCTAGCCTGAAAACTATTATCATAAGAAAATTCGATCAAGGGTAAATGATCATCCCAGTTACCTTTAAAGTCTAGAATGCATGCCCTCAACATATCCTCAAGAGTTTGTATGGTCTGATGCACTTGCCCGTCTGTTTAGGGATGGAAGGTTATACTAAGATTCACCTTCGTACCAAGCTCGCTCTGAAAGGACTTCCAAAATTGTGTTGTGAACTGGGCCCCTCTATCAAAAAAATGGATATAAGGACCTCGTGCAATCTAACAATCTCCTTAATGTAAAGTCTGGCATAGTCCTCAACTGTGTCAGTCGTCTTGACAGGTGGGATGTGAGCTTACTTAGTCATTCTGTCTACTATGACCCATATCGAATCATGTTGCCCACGAGATCAAGGTAAACTTGTTATGAAGTCCATGTTAACCATCTCCCACTTTTATTCTGGAATTTCAATATTCTGGGCAACACTATAAGGTCTTTGGTGCTCCACCTTAACTTGCTGGCAATTCGGGCATCTGGACACAAACATTGCAATGTCCTTCTTCATGTCACCCCACCAATAAACCTCTCATAAATCTCTATAATTTTTGTTGCACATGGGTGAATAGAGTATCTGGCGTTGTGATCCTCAGCTAGAATCCTGTCTCTAAGGCCATCAACACTTAATACACACAGCCTACCTTGGTCTCTCAAGACTCCATCTCCCGCTATTGCAAACACTAATACTTTTGTCTTCTGAATATCTTCTTTCAGCTGAAGGAGGATAGGATCGTGGTCTTGCTTTTCTTTCACCTCCACCACCAAGGATGACTCTGCCCTATTTTTTATATAGGCACCACCCTCATCGGAATCTTAAATCTGCACCCCCAAGCGTGTTAGCATGTGCACTTCCTAAGCTAGTTCTTACTTTCCATCCTCAACGTATGTAGTGCTCCCTACGGTCAACCTACGAAGAGCATCGGCAACTACATTATCTTTACCTAGGTGATATAGGATGCTTATGTCATAATCCTTCAATACCTCCAACCACCTCCTTTGCAATGTTACTTGGTTCAACTCTATTTGTGACTTTTTCTTGTATGTGAGACTCTCTATCTTCTTGGATAGATAATTGCTTTGTCTCAAGTTCCGCTCCTTTTGGCTTAACATACTGCAAGCATTTGTGGTATGTAAATACATCTGCATGCCCACCGTAAAGATAGCGTCTCCAGATTTTGAGAGCAAACACCATATCAGCAAGCTCTAGGTCATGAGTTGGGTAGTTCTTCTCATGAGTCTTAAGCTATCTAGAGGCATACGTTATCACCTTACCTCTTTTTGTCAATACACATCCCAACCCAATTCTTGAAGCATCAAAATATAAAACAAAGCCATCAGCTCCTCCAGGTAAGGATAAGACCGGAGTTGTAGTCAGCCTAGTTTTCAACTCTTGGAAACTCTTCCCACAAGCTTCAGACTATATGAATTCAACCTTCTTCTGGGTTAGCTTAGTCAAGGGAGCTGAGATAGAAAAAAAAGTTCCTCTACAAAATGCCTGTAGTAACCTGCCAAACCCAAGAAACTCCTTATCTCTATTGGAGTTGTGGGCCTTAGCTAATTCTTTACTGCATCAATCTTTTGAGTATCAACTTGAATGCCTTCACCAGAAACAATATGACCTAAAAATGCCACAGATGCTAACCAGAACTCACATTTGGATAATTTGGCATATAACTATTGGTCCTTAAGGGTCTGAAGGATAATTCTAAGATGGTCAACATGCTCCTTCTCATTACGAGAATAGATCAAGATGTCATCTATGAACACAATGACGAACATATCTAGGCATGGCCTCTACACCCTATTCATAATATCCATGAAAGTCGTTGGTGCATTCGTCAGTCCAAATGACATGACCAAGAACTCATAATGACCATAGCGGGTTCTGAAAGTTGTCTTAGAGATGTATCTTTCTCTAACTTTAAGCTGATGGTACCCAGATTTGAGGTCTATTTTGGAGAAACAAGTAGCACCCTGGAGTTGGTCAAATAGGTCATCAATTCTGGGAAGAGGATATTTGATCTTTATGGTGACCTTATATAACTAATGGTAATCTATGCACATTCTAAGAGACCCATCCTTTTTACGCATGAAGAGAATTGGATCACCCCAAGGTGAGATGCTTGGTCTAATGAAACCTTTATCTAGGAGGTCTTTCAGCTGTCTTTTTAACTCTTTTAGTTCTAAAGGAGCAATAAGATACAGAGGAATAGATATGGGCTGAGTATCTGGGAGGGTGTCCATCCCAAAGTCTATCTCCCTATCAGGAGGGACTCCAAGTAGATAATCAGGAAAGACTTCTGGGAACTCATTCACGATTGGAACAGACTGGAGAGATGGTGCCTCGACAGGAGAATCCTTTACTCTGACTAGATGGTATATAGACCATTTGATTTGGTACAAAAATCTTTGACTCTGACGAGATAGTACATACACTCTTTGGAAATCAACTTTCTAGCTTTGAGATATGAGATAAATTTACCCTTAGGAAAAATTGAGCTACCTCTCTACTCTAAGACTGGCTTGTTAGGAAACTGAAACTTGACCACTCTGGTTTTGCAGTCTATGGAGGCATAACAAGCATGAAGCCCGTCCATGCCTAGAATGGTGTCAACATCTACCATGTCTAACTCAACCATGTCAGCTAAGATATCTTTATGGTAAACTGACACTGGACAAACCCTATAGATTCTTTGGCCTAGAATAATTCTCTAATAGGAGTGGAAACACTAAAAGGTTCGAAAAGACATTTTGGACTGATCCCAAACTTCATGGCTACATAGGGAGTCACAAATGACAATGTGGCACCTGGGTCTAATAATGCATAGACATTATAAGTAAAGACTTTGAGCATACAAGTAATGATATAGATCAAACAAGAAAGAAAAGGGAAAGGGAACAAAGATAGAATGATATGTGGATTAAATTCAAACTTTTAAAATTATGGGCAACAAGGGACTAAAACCCTCACCTCCCAATTGATTTCAACAACCCAAATAAAAGCGTAGCAATAAAATTGAAGGAAACTAAGAACCACAAATGGGCAACCTTCAATTAATCAAGCAAACAAGTCAACTAACAAATCTAAGTGTTCACCCTAATTACTCACTAAGAAGATACTACAATTTGAGAATTTCATATTCAACATAGTCTAAGTCTTCCAAATGATAAAATAAAGACTATTTATACTAAGTAAATAAAAGAATACATATTCTTTACAACTTTATCCTTAATGAGTAAGGGCCTTGTTTAGTTGCATTCTTTTCAAATCCTTGAATTCAAGTAGTAGTCATTTGCACACATGACCTTTTTTCTTCCTTCTTCTCACCTTGATAGACCTTCCACACATTGTAAGCCTTTCTTTGGTGACTCTGAAGCTCCTCTAATGCTTCCTTTTTCATGAACATTACTTGTAGGTCTTGGAGATCTTTTGCTTGGCTCCTTGTGAATGATCTTGAGGGGTACATGCCACTCATACTGGTGTCATATATGCTTTGCATGTTATTAAGTAACCACATCTGGTGAGTTCTCCTACTCCTGTCTGGTGGCCATGGCATATAGATGGTTTGTGCCCCCGCCTGCTCCTGATGTAGCACCCCTCTGAATTGGCTTACCATATGGCAATGAAGAGACTGACTGAGATCTGTTATCCCTCGTGTTCTGCCTCCCCATGGGACAATCCTTCAAAAAGTGCTCCACTTGACCTCATCAAAAACAACCGTTTGTGTCCACAAGGTACTCTCTGGAATGGGACTTGCCACACTTACCACAAACTGGATAATGAGTCGATCCTTGAGCTACACTCCCCTATGACTAGTTGCCCTAAAATTTGTGGTTCAATGATCCCTGCTTACTCTTAACCCTCGCTGCAGGTGCACTAGCAGACGAAGGTGCTGGTCCAAGTGTCCTAGCCTGAAAAGACGAATCATTGGCATTTCCATCCCCTCTCTTACCTGTCTCCTGGCCTAAATGTCCTGGCCCTTTTGTTTCTGAACTCCTCCCTATCCTGCATTTTCTCCTCCTCCACTTGTTGCACATAAATCATTGAACGAGCAATGTCCATATCCCCAATTAGCATAGCATTTCTTCCCTCTCTCTTAGTCATCCGAGAGAGCTTTGACACAAATAGTTCCATCTTAGTATGCATGTCTGCCACCATAGTCGGAGCACAATGGGATAGCTGAGTGAATTTGAGGTTGTACTCCCGCACACTCATAGCTTCCTGCTTCAAATTCAGAAGCATACTCACTTTAGCCTACCTCGACTCTCTAGGAAAATGTTGTCCCACAAAGGCCTCCTCGAACACTGCCAACTTAAAGTTGGCACCCCTTATGCTCTACCTCCCTTCCATTGATCAAATCAGAGTCTAGCTACTCCCTTTAGCTGGTAGGCAATCAATTCAACCCGCTCTACATCACCTGTGAGCATAACCTGAAACACTATCTCGAGCTCCTCAATGAAGTTTTCGGGATCCTTCTTCACATCAGACCCCGTGAGCTCAGATGGGTTCATCCTTAGAAATTCACAAACCCTGGTGGTGTCCGAACCATCATTCCTGCAATCTCCCTGTCAACCTCCCTGTGTAGTGACTGCCTGTGCCAAAGTCTGGATGGCCTAGCGGAGCTCAGCATTAGAGATATCTGCTTGCGGAGGCTTCTTAACAAGTATAGCTGGACCACTAGGTCCCTCGAGAATTGGTGGCTCAGGCTAGTTTGCATTCTATCTGGTTGGGCGCCCTCTACCCCTAGCTAGTCCAATGGCTCTACGTGGAGGCATGATCTGAAAAATAAGGCATGAACGCATGAATTAGAATAGACTTAATAGAGGTAACTCTGAAGCACAAGAGGGAATATCAATTGAAAGTGACACTTCCTAATGTCATGTAGCCTCCCTATTATGGATGTGGCATGCTTCACACCAATAATATGGACTCTACTAGACACTGTTCCATAGACTCCCTAGGACACTTGAACTCTGTGCTTTGATACCAAGTTTGTCACGCTCCGAGTTCACATCCTGGGCGTGGCCGGCACCCAGAACCATTTCTAGCCCCGAGCAAACCACTTGGCCTGGCTACTAACTCAGTGAAAGACCTAAATAATAAAGGACAGGCTTAAATATAGTAAGCTAATAATACTAAAATATCTGAATAAACTGAATAGTAAAAATGTCTTAACAACAACTGAAAAGAAGATATGAAACTCTTAACATACAGTCTATGGAACCTCTAACTGGACTAGTCTGAACAACTACTAAAAATAAATATAAAAAAATCATAGATAGAAACTCCAAAGCCTTTGACTGGTAGGATGCCTCACCAATAGCTGGATGGAAAATGCTAGTCCTCAACGGAACGTCTGCTGAGGAACTCTGTCACCTGTGTCTGTATGATAAAATGATGTAAATCCAAAGGATTTCAGTACATGAAATGTGTAACATGAAAAATAGCCAGAACGGGGACTCGGGATAAGGCATTGTACTCAAGTAATCACAACATGTCTTAAAATAGGATAACATAAGTAATAAATGAAGTGCATGCTAAAAGTAGAGCATATGTTGAAACCCTGTATGTAGAAACTAGTTTACATTAGCTTGAGGAGTTTCTCTGACTAACAACCATCACTATGATCTTCGTGATGGTACAACGTCTTGCCCATGCTGTTTAAGTCATCCCGTATTTTTCCAAAATTGGGTCATCTTAGTGGCAAGTGAGGAGTTGAACTCTTGGTATCCTACGCCAGCAACTAGTTTATGAGTTCAAGTCATTATTACTCTCACTCATATTGGTGCTCAATACTACTGGACAAATAACTTTAATAGTGCTCATAACTTAAGAGTAAGAGTTCTCAAAATGTCTCTTTGATCTTTTAGTACTTAGCTCAACTGTAGCTTTTCTTAAACTTTTCACAACTTGTCTCTTTTTTGTGACTGAAAATAGTATCATTACAAGTGTCTCAAAAATCCAATTGTATTACTCAGCTATCTTGCAAATACAAAGCTTTAAGTACTCCTTAACTCAAACTGTGAACATTATAGCTTTTCATGAAATAGATATAGGGTTCTCATGAATACAATAATAACTGTAAACCATGTCTCACTCACTTAACTTAGTGTTAAAATCAATAAAGGACGTGATTTTTATCAAGAAGAATGCATGGACAAGTATTTTGATGAAATTAACTAGTAGTGGAGGAAAAACTTTGATCTTAACTTATAAATATGATCTTGGATAGAATCTGGTGGTTATAAATACTAAAATAATAATAGGATAACTTTTGGAGGGCCTTACATACCCTAAAAACTAGTTTCTTGGAAGAATTGAACAAAAATCTTAGAAACCTAGCTTTTTCCCCTTTGAATCTACGTATTGAGTTATTGGAGGGTTTTGAAGTTGATGATATGAATAAGTATGTTCTAGGGGTTTAATTAGGTGGAAATTGACAAGTTTAGGCTTAAAAGGGTGAGAAAAGATGAAAATATCCCTCTTTAAAATTGCCGGTCGGGTCGCCTATGAGACCTTCTACGACCCGTAGGGAACCTTTCATAAACTTTCGGGCAAATTTTGGGGTCTATGGAATTCTCTATGAGCCCTATTTACGACCCGTAGATGGGTTCGTAAAGTCTGGGGCTGAATATATGAAGTTCCAGTGATTTTTCCACGAGTTAGCAGACGGTTCGTACTCTGATTTACGGACCCATAAAAAGGTCTCATATTGCACCTCTACTCTGACAGTCTTCAGTAAAACGGTCATAACGTTTGACTCCGAACTCTAAATGAGGTGAAACTAGTTGCGTTGGAAAGTTAATTCAAAAAGCTTTCATTTGGTATGTCAGAGAACTTTTAATTCTTTTTGTGCTAAGATTTATGGTCATTGAAAGTTGGCCCTTGCATAATCTAAGAATAGAAACTCAACTTATAGGAAACTTTTGAACTCAACTAAGTACTGGAGGTCTCTTATGACCCTAATACAATTCCCACACATAAAGGTGAGGCTTAAAACATAGTTACATATGAAGATAGAGTTATGGAGTGTCACACTTACCATAGGGCCCATCCATAAACCTTATCTACAATCTATAGAAGATTTTATAGGCCGTTGAATCCATCCATAAATGAGGCTCAAGAGTCAACAAAATTTCTAAGTGTTGGAGGTACTTATGAAACTAGTCCATAGCTCGTAAAAGATTCTATGGCTCGTATACTTGGGTCGTGATCACTTATGGTATTCTTCTTCTTATCAAGAATTTGCTAAGGGTCAAAAATGAAATTTTCTGGAGTGTTATGATATCTTTTCCTTGGGGTCATTCTCCCTCGAATAATGGTCGAGTTGGGCCTTATATAAGGAAAAATACCATCAAGAACTCAATTGGGGACTTCACTACTCAAATACCCAAAGTGTCAAACTTGAGAATGAACATCAACTCAAATCTATCACTAATAGGCACGAATAGATAGGGGTATTTAGTGCTCCTATCCTCTTCAGCACTTCATCAATAGACCATTCTCAAGTCTTGTACATCTCAATAAACCCCAATTGAAACAATCAAATATGGACCTTTTTCCTATGGTCTTACTTCTAAGTTTTTCTATCTTGATTTCCCACTACATCATCTCCCCTTTGAAAGAAGTCAATTCTACTTTTTTCTACTCTAAGATAGGCTCATTTGGAGATGGGGACTTGACAACTCATGTTGCTACAATCAACTCGAGTTTCTGCAATCAACTCGGCATGACGAGCATAAGGTGAGTCCATGCTTGGAATGAAATCGAAACTAGACTCATCATTAGGAGTGGAAACACTGGAAATCTTAAAAATATGTTTAGGAAGGATTATAAATTGATCAATCATATCACATATGAGTCACAAGAAGACATATTGCATCTGATTCAATGAACCATGAACATAAAAGGAAAAGTACTCTAAACTTACCCGTGACAATATTAGATGTAATATTTTGTCTCAACCATTAACCATAGCATTGAGGCGGTTTGTTTCTTCGCCTCTTCTAGTGGTGTTAACTCGTTAATCACCTCAGATTAGTGGTGTTGTACGAGGTTGGGCCTTGTTCCCCTTATTTCTTTGCCTCCACATTGGATAGATCTTCTGAAAATAGACCATCTGACCACACCTATAGCAACTACACTCTTCTATACGAAACTTTCCACACTTACCACATGATGTCTTTCTACTAGGTACTTATGACCCACTTTCCTAGGATTGAAAACCTTGTGCCCAAATTTTTTACTCTTGTATGATCTCTGGTCTAGCTCGGGTCTGGATAACTTGGCCTTCTTGTTTAATTGCTCCTCTGTATATTTCTTCATGACATCTTATAATTTTTTTTGCATAGATCATGAGACTTGAGATACATATATCTGAAATCAATAATGAGGCTTTGTACTCCTTCTTGACATGCTTGCCTAATCCAGAGATAAACTTCCTCATCTTAGACCTCATATCTAGGACTATCATTGGAGCATATCTTGATAACTAAATGAATTTTAAGACTGTACTCTTTCACTATCATCCCCACTTTCTTTAGGTTCACAAACTCTTCCACTTTTGCCTCCCTCAACTCTCTTGGAAAGAAGTAGTCAAAGAGTGCACTCTCAAACTCACCTTATATCGCAGGATCAATATCTTCACCACGATTCTTCTTCCACTGATTATGCCAGACATTTTCAATATCCCTAAGTGGATAAGAGATAATCTCAACTCTTTCAACTTCGTTAATATGCATGGCCTTCAGGATTTTCCACAGCTCATTAATAAAGTTCTGAGGGTCCTCTTTAACCTTGGATCCTATGAATATTGGGGCGGTTCACCCTCAAGAAATCCTAATCTTTATGGTACTTGATGACTCATGATAACTAGAGCTAGGGGTTGGGTAACTCTAGTTACTAGTCTGGGTAGCCACTTATGGAGTGAGCATGGCAATATCCCCTCTAAACATGGCTTTAGAAGTAGGAACAGTACTAGGAGTTTTGGGGACTCGGGTAGTCTAAAGAGTGATTACTTGAGGAACTTTAATAGACTATATAGGATGGCCTCTGATCCTCACTCCTGACTGTAGGGTCATCTCAGATGATAGTACTTTGGTATTGGCAACATCTCTTTAATCGATAGTACATTTGAGAGGCATGATCTACAAACGTGTAATCCGCAACTTAGAAGGGGACCTTTGCAGATTTGAATCCATTGCATGACTTTTCCCTGCCCTCGACCTCTCACTTCATTTCATTCTTCTTCTATACCATCGCTTGGATGAAGACACTTGATCGATCGATTTACCCGTTCAAAAGAAAGCTTCTTATCGTTTTACCAAGTTAATTATTCTTTTTCATATTTACATTTTTGTGTAAACCATGAAAGAAATAAAACAAGTTCTAATATCCTGCGGCCTCCTCATTATAGATGTGGTATGCTTCACAATGATAAGAAGGACTTTACTAGACACAGCTTCATAGACACCTTAGGACATTTGAACTTTTTTCTCTGATACAAGGTTCTCATACTCCAAAAGGGTACCCTAGTTGTGGCTGACACTCAGAAACCATTGTTGGTCCCAAGGGCACCATTTGGCTTGATTCACTTATTCATTCAATGTAAAAGTCTATGAAATAAAAAGACAATACTCTAGTGGGCATTTGACTCATCATATAAAATAGTTTTCAAGATTTGTTAAAATAATTCAATGTTTCAATTCAAATAAATAATGATAGTTTGCAAAATCAACTCTGAAAGAAAAAATGACTTCACTCTGGCTCTATCTGACTCAGTGTATGAAAGCCTCTATCGATTCATAAGAAGTGTCAAGACAATCTGAAGCTACCACAAGACACTAAAAAGAAAGAAACTTCAATATTCTTCCAAAAGCAAGTAGGTCTTATTACTGTCTAAAACTCAATGAAATTCTCAATAAATATTTATAGAGAATCTCTAATACTTGTGTATGCATTATAAAATAATGCAGCACCAATTATCATCAGTACATGGAATGTACGGTATGTAAAAGAATAGAACAAAACTCAAGAGAAAGCTCAATGACAAGAATAAAGTTCAACTCAACTCAAAATGTTATGCAAGTTTTAAAATATAGCAATGTTTTTCAAATCGACTCAAGCATATACATTTCAATAACTTTAAATTAATTATCATCATAGAGAGTTTTTCTAACCGACAACCATCACCATATAAGCGAGTGATGTTACAACGAAGCGATATTGTTGTCACATCGATCCAGTACCTTGCCAGGGTAAAAGGACATTACATCAATGGATCCAATAAAAGCCCTCTTTTAAGACGTGTGAGGCATGGTCTCATCCTACACTTGTTATGTAGTTTATGGAGTTTGAGTTTCTTTCATTCGTACCTAAATCGGTGCTCAATACTACTTTCAAAATATAAGCTCATATCTATCAACATTTCAAATCATCTCATCGAGTCTTAAAGGACCTTTTCATCAATTCAATTTTATCTCAATCAGTCATGCTCTTTCATATAAAATATGCTTCAAAAGTAATGCACATCCCATCAAAATCTTCTTGAAAAAATCCACTTCTTCCTGCCCTATATTTAAATAAGTGTTTAGTACCACACCCTGATAATTGCAAATTTTTATTAATTGAAGCTTTTTCCTCTTTCCTTAGACATAAGAGTGAATGAATTTAGTATTTCTATCACCTTACACAAACCACCTTATCCCAACTTTTTGTTTCCAATATTATTCGTCTAACTTCAAAAACATTTTCAAGTCAGCCTCAATTTTTTTCATTTCAGTCGTGTTATCAGGGGAAAGATCCTAGCATTATTCCACTAAAATTCATAGTTTCCCCAAACAGTTTACTACGGCATTATCAAAGCCGAAACACATTTTATATTATTCTAGTTCTGCTAGATCTTGAAAATGTTCCATTCGAGCTATAAATGAATACTTGTATCTTCTGTTAATTCAATCAACCTCCCAAAAGCATTTTGAATATTAGCATACCTAACCTTTCAAAATAATGTTTTATCTATCATTGATCACAACTTGTAGTCCACCCCTTATTACTTCTTGTCTGCACCTCTAGAGGAATCATAGATCTTCCTCGCTTGGTCTTTAAACTATTTGTATGCCTTGGGTATAGATCACTAGCCTTACTAACTTACATAATATTATAATTCATCCCCTCTTCATCATTAGTGTTGTTATAATTTTGCTCATCATTTGACATCTCCCCTTGTTCGAATTTTTCATTACTAGACTCCTCAATAAGCTCTTTACTTCTAAGCCCTTCATCTATTTCATCAAAATTCTCCTCCACGAATTGATCATCATTAGTATGACCGTCCTTCACTACTACCACCTTTCCTTTATTGTCAATAGTTTCATTAATGTTACCCTTAGTAGCTCCTCCCATTCTTTTAACAGATGTTAACTATTCTTTGTTATTATGTCTTTGTAAAGCTATTTCATGAAGTTCTGTGGACAGTTTCATGAAATGCATCCTCAATCCACTCTTTAGTAATGACATTGTTACCATTGTCAGTTTGATCCTTCAGTTAACCTCCTCCCCTTCGTCAACAACCAGAGTATCAAACTTATTTTGAGTCTGAACTTATACCTTTGCAGGTTGTCTTTTCCATCCTCTATTCCGTTTCTATTAGCGAAAACATGAAAATAAGAATAAGAAAGATAGAAGAACAATGATATTTAACATGGATCGGATCAGGATGATTCTACGTCCACTATAGAACAACTATTTTATATATTAACAAAGAAAGGGAAGAGATCCCAAATACATCTAAGATAATTTAGCAATTCTCTACTCTTCTAATGTATTTTTGCTACAAGAGAGAAATCTTATGCCTTACAAGATAAGAAGACAAGTGAGGGGTGATATTACAAATGAACCAAGAGCTACCTATTCATAGGAGTGAATTCTTCCTCTTGACATCATCCATCACATCATATGTGCCAAAATATTCCAAGGTAGGTGTAACTATAAATTACCTACCAACACTTTCAATATCAAAAAAATCTTACCTAACAAATCTTTTCACATATTCAAGGTAAATCTTGCCAACTTTAACAAATCTCCACCTTGGCAAGATTTTCCATTTTGATTTGACCCTACAATGACCAAACCAATTCTTTCCATCTTCAGCTTGATTTGCTTTCCGAGCATGCATATGAACAACTTCGACCAAAACTTCTAAGCTTATTAGTCAAACCCATTGTAAGAAACAAGAAGAATCAAACCTTTGTTGAACATACTAGCTCCACCTAGCAGTTGTTCTCCCAGAGTTACATTAGTTGATGCACACTCCGGCCAAGTCCTTGCAGTGTGCAAACTTGGCAAGAGGGACTATCTTAGTCAACATGTCTGCAGCGTTATCCTCTATGATAACCTTCTCAATTTTGATAGCTCCCTCTTCAACTACATCTCGAATAAAATGGAATCTGACATCAATATGTTTAGTGCTCTCATGAAATCTTTGATTTTTGATTAAATGAATAGCACTTTGACTATCACATCTTAGAGTTCGTTCCAGCTGAACCAAAATCAGTTCTGCCACCAGATATTTCAACCAGATTGCTTCTTTTACCGCCTCTGTTGCTGCCATATATTCTGCCTCTGTTGTATACAAAGCGACAATCGACTGTAAAGTCGATTTCCAACTAATAGCAATGCCAACAAGAGTAAAGATATATCTAGTTGTGGACCTCCTTCTATCTAGATCTCCTGCATAATTAGAATCTACATAACAGAGAATTGAAATACCTTTACGTTTTCAAAAGGTTAGGCCAACATTAAAAGCTCCTTTCAGATATCTTAATATCCACTTGACAGCTTCCCAATGCCTTTTTCTCAGATTGGTCATGCACCTGCTTACACTTACAGATTAAGCAATATCTGGACGTGTGCAAATCATAGCATACATGATGCTACCAATTGCACTAGCATAAGGGATCTTTGACATATACTCCACCTCATCCTTAGACTGTGGCATTTGTAACTCTGAAAGCTTGAAATGAAAAGCTAACAGTGTACTTACAGGCATGCTTATATGCATGTTGAATCTCTCAAGAACCTTTTCAATATATCTTTTCTGAGAAAGATGTACAACACCGTCTTTTCTTGAAATCTCTATTCCAAGAACTTTCATTGCAGCCCCCAAATCCTTCATGTCAAATTCCAAAGTTTATCCTTCATGTCATATTGCTCAACAGTTTCTTCAGATTGTTTATCTCTATGATATTGTTAGAAGCAATAAGCATATCATCAACAAACAACAATAAATAAATCACAGAGTTACCAAAGATCTTCTTGTGATACACACAACTATAAAATGCACTCCTCAAGAATCCATGTGTAGTCATGAATGCATCAAATCTCTTGTACCACTATTTAGGGGATTGTTTCAAACCATACAAAGACTTCTTCAGTTGGCATATATGGTTTTCTTTTCCCTCAGTTAGGAAACCTTCAGGCCGATCCATATAGATTGTCTCTTCTAGATCACCATGTAAGAAAGCAGTTTTGAAATCAAGTTGTTGAAGCTCCAAATCAAACTGTGCAACCAATGTTAGTAGCACGCGAACTGAGTTGTATTTCACAACTAGAGAGAAGACCTCATTATAGTCAATTCCCTCCTTCTGACAAAGACCCTTTGCAACTAATCTTGCCTTGAACTTAGCATCTTCCACTCCTGGAATTCCCTATTTCTTTCTGTAGACCCATTTGCATCCAACTGTCCTCTTCCCCTTTGGCCTTTCAACTAAGACCCATGTCTCATTTTTGTGAAGAGACTCCATCTCTTCCATCATGGCTAACCTTTATTGTGCAGTATCCTTGCAAGAAGTTGCTTCAATATACGATAAAGGCTCGAGATCCTTCATCTCTTCTTCTATAGCTACAAACGCATATGCAATCAGATTTTCTTACTCTATAAGACATTTTGATTTTCGTATTTGCCTTTTGTCCCTTCCCTTCGCAATTGTGTATGGTTCATTGACAGCAAGTTCTTCAAGATCCGCATCTTTTGACTCATCAACTTGAGTCTCTAGATCCTTTTTTGTGGTAAGCTTCACTGGTAGCTCCACCTGCTCATTGTTCTCGTTTCTTAATAACTCCACAGAAACTTTATGAGGATCTAGCATAGAGGATTCATCAAAGGTAACATCTCTACTAACTACAAATTTGAGTAAAGATAAGCACCAAAGCTTGTACCCTTTTACTCCATCTATATGCCCTGTGAATATGGCTTTCTTAGCCCTTGTTTCCAACTTTCCTTCGTTAACATGATAATAAACTGGACATCCAAATACTCGTGGGTATGAATAGTCAGAGGGTTCACCTGACCATACCTCATTCGGAGTCTTAAAGTCAATCGCTGATGATGGAGATCGATTGACAATATGAGTAGCAATATGAAGTACTTCAGCAAAACACTTTGGACATTTTGGCTTGTCAGAGCATACAACGAGCCTTCTCAAGAAGAGTTATGTTCATTCTCTCGGCAACTCCATTCTGTTGTGATGTGTGCCTGACCGTCTTATGTCTTGCGATCCCATGAACTTTACAGAAATTATTGAACTCTTCACTGCAAAACTCCAAGTCATTATCTGTGCGAAGATACTTGATTTTTCTCTCCTTTTGATTCTCAATCAAAATCTTCCATTCTTTTAATGTTTCAAAAGCATCACTTTCTTTCAAGAAACGCACCCAAACCTTTCGTGAAAAATCATCAATAAATGTGAAAAGATACTTGTTTCCTTTCCTCTATGGAAGCTGAGAGGGACCCCATAAATCTGAATGGATATAGTCTAGCACCCCTCTCGTCTTATGCTTTCCAGAGCTAAAACTGACCTTTTCTGCTTTCCTATAATGCAATGCTCACAAAATTCAAGTGTGTTGATGCTCTCACCATTCAAAAGGTTACGTTTGCTCAACATCTCTAGTCCTCGTTCACTTATTTGACCCAGTCTCATGTGTCATAATCTTGCCTTGTCATCATTAGATAATTGCCTGGTAGATGGATTAACTGAGCCAACGATGGTGCTTCCTTCCAATGTGTAAAGGCCATCCTCCAGCTTGGCCTTTGGCATGACTAAAGAGCCTTTAGTCACTTTCATAGCTCCTCCTTCACCCATGTACTTGTATCCATTTTTATCCAAAGTACCCAGGGAGATTATATTCGTCCTCAGATCAGGAATATGATGGACTTCTGTAATGGTCCTCACGATTCCATCATGGCAGTGAACCCAAACTAAGCCAATGCCAACTATTTTACAAGTTGTATTATTGCTCATTACTACGGTTCCTCCACTTGTTTCATAATTGGTGAACCAATCTTTTCGAAATATCATATGAAGAGTGCAACCAGAGTCTAACACCCATTTATTGTTATAAACTCCACTATTGCATGATGTTGCTAGTACATAATCATCGTCAGAATCATGTACCCGCTCAACAATAGATGCACTCGCCTTTTCTTTGGACTTTGACATAGGACAATCTCATTCAAAGTGCCCCTTCTTATGACAGCCCCAACACTTTGCATTCTTTTTGTTCACACGAGACTTTGATCTGTGCTTTGATTTGCTCTTTCCCTGTTGGTTAGTACAGCCTCTCACAAAGAGCCCACTAACCTCATCATCTTTATCTCCTTCAAGATGCCTCCACACATCACAAGAGTTAAGTGCCTGTCGCACTTGCTCAAGAGTGATAGGCTCTTTGCTATACATCATTGAATTCTCAATATCACGAAATTTTGAAGTCAATAAAAATAGCAAGGCATATGCAAGCATCTCCTCATTCTTTTTAATCCCGACAATTCGTAAGTCCATCACAAGTTTGTTGAACGCATCTAGATGGTCTTGTAACAAAATACTCGGCTCCATCTTAAATGTGTGAAAAGCCATTGTAACAACATCCTTGTTGTCACTGATCGGTCCCGGTAAAGCCCTTCTAGCTTTTCCCATAACTGTTTGGCCGTCTCTTCGGTATTTGTACTCACTTCACAAAGCACGTTAGGTGTAAGGGAAAGTTGGATTGCACTCAATGCATTCCCTTCAATCCTTTCTTTGTTGGCATCTGATGTACCATCAAGATATTTTTCGTCAATAGCATGGATTGAACCTTCCCTCCGCAGTAACGCCATCATCTGGATCTTCCAGATATTGAAGTTGTTTCGTCCACTAAATCTATCAATTTCAAACTTCATGGAACTCATCATTACTGGTTCTTCCTCTTTCACAACAAATTATTCAGAAATATCTAAAATCAAAGCAATTCTTATTTTATGTGGAAGTTCAGACTGTGCTGCAACCACAGAGCATACTCAAACAAAACTTTGGCTATGATACCAATTGATAGCGAAAATGTGAAAATAAGAACAAGAAAGAAAGAAGAACAACGATATTTAACGTGGTTCGGATCAGAATCATCCTACATCCACCAGAGAACAACTATTTTATATATTAACAAAGAAAGGGAAGAGATCCTAAATACATCTAAGAGAATTTAGCAATTCTCTACTCTTCTAATGTATACAAGAGAGAAATCTTATGCCTTAGGAGATAAGAAGACAAGTGAGAGGTGATGTTACAAATGAACCAAGAGCTACCTATTTATAGGAGTGAATTCTTCCTCTTGACATCATTCATCACATCATATGTGCCAAAAAATTTCAAGGTAGGTGTAACTATAAATTACCTACCAAGACTGTCAATATCAAAAAAGTATTACCTACCAAATATTTTCACATATTCATGGTAAATCTTGTCAACTTTAACAGTTTCTTTTGTTCTAGGAAATTACCATCATTCTTGTCTTCCGTGTTGTTGTTATTAACCTACACAGTTCTTCCTTTAGTATTGGTCCCCTTATCCTCCTTATTCTGAACAGGTCGGTTAGCTTTCATCTCCTTATTTTTGAACAGTTCAGTGTGCTTCACAAAATTCTAGTTTTCATCATGTCCCTGAATCACGCATGTTTTACAATATTTGAGAAAATAATCATATTTGATCTGAATTCACTGCTCCAAGACCTTCCCATTACCTTTTGTTATTCCAATCTTGATACATTTTGGAAAATCACCGACTAGATCGACTTTCACTTTAACTCTAGAACAACTCAGTCTACCTTGATTTTTATAGCCAAATCCACCTGTAATGGCTTATTAATAGCAGCAGTCAATGAAAAAACTGTCTTCTCTCCAAAATATTCGGAGAGAAGAAAGAAAAAGAAATCCATGCAATGGTTGTCGAAGTTCTTCTTTCGAATTAGATATTGGAACTCACTTCAATATCCTCATAGGATATGACTTATTATGTTGAGATATATAAAATGCAGGTTTTGACAGCAGGTGGACATAATCTTCAAGCAAAGTCGCCCTAATCAAGATATGTCTTTTACTCAAAAGGCCAATTTTGTAGTCCTTTTTCAACTCGCACTATTTAGAGATCAGTTTTCCCAGATCCTGAATTTCTGGCCAACCATATGAAAATTTTTCAATCACTGCATATTGAAGATTCTCGTTGATGCATATGATCAATCTCCATCTGTTCCCCCAAAATAATAGATTCTCCATGCAAATATATGATAGGTTTTAAAGGAACAGGCTTCACTTTTATGGCCGGTGGTTTTAAAACACTTGCATATGATATCGACGGTGAAATAGGTTGACTAATCCCAGTAGGAGTTTGGCCAACCGCCGGCGTGCAATGAAAAAGCTTCAAAAAAGTTGATTTGTTGTGGAGGCAAAAATAGGGTTTTAAAGCATTTTCATATTTGTTTAGTAGTCTTTAACCTGTGTATGATTAATACTAAATCTGGCGCGTTGTACTTGTGCCTCACATAGAATAAAAAATTTCAAAACTTAATGTACCTCTTCTTTTTCTTCCTATAGAAGTAGTAACACTGAGGGATTGTTTGGTTAGGAACAACCGATTCGAAGATTAACTATTTTGAAATAAGTTATCATAAGATAAGTCATTTTATCATGTATATTGGATAATTTATCTCATCATTAAAATAGAAATTGTGGAATAAATAATTAAAAATTATCTAAATACCTCTAATTAAATGTCGAATAAAATAATTACATATTTTATTTTAAAATTATTATATCTTATACGTCATACCAAATAATTCTTCACCAAGTAGCTTAGGATATTACTGGTGAGCAAATTTTAACTCAAGTAAAATGTGATCCCTCAGAGTGATGATAGTACTTCTCTTTCCCTCCGTTTCACATAAAATAATTAGCCAAAGTTATCAACATGGCAAGCATCCATAATGGTGTGAAGTAAAAGAGATGTTACTTTGACCATTTTGAAGAATTGGTGTCAGAAAAGCCCGGACATAACTGATAGTACTAAAATTGCATAAAATAAGTTTTTTTATATAAGTAATACTAATTTTTTTATCGATAACAATAATAATATATTTTCTGTAATTTTAAAAAATAGTATATAAAAATTTATTTTTATTTTGTGTGAAGTAGAACGATTATTTTTAGTAAATCTCAATTCAAAAATTATTATTGAAACTGTTTAGTTGTCTAAACACCAAATCATTTTGTTTGCAACTATGGGTTCCAAATCAGAAGATTGTGCATACCTAAATTAGTTTCATAAGCTATTTGTTATTTCTTATCAGCAGAGAATTAAGTAAATTAAACTTTTATCAGAAAATTTAGTGAAAGTTATCAATTAAAGTGAATCTTTGGAGATAAAAATTGTGAAATTTAAAAAGAATAATATTTTATTTTTAAGGTGAAAATGATATTTGGGCATAATTTTTACAATTGATTTCAAGTAAAATGGGTTAATTTTAAATATATATATATATAAAAGAGGCTAGAAGCACACAGCTGATTGGACAGCATATGTGCGTCTAGCCATTAACAATTTATTTAGGGGCAATTTAGGTATTTAGGATATATGTTTGTTTTTAATACTGTTGTACTTTATCTTCTTGTATCTGTACTTTTTTGGATATTTGACATAAAACCCAACCTATGTCTATTTATTTACCTTGCTTACTTTAAAGGTACACAATTTTTTTTAGTATGTGGGACCTTATCTCACCACTTCCTTTTACAGCATTTTCCATTCTTTCTCTTTATTTATCCTTGGAAAAAAGGTAAAAAATGTTTTTGTACTATTAAAAAGAATTAAAAATACTCGTTGTTTATATTTTGGATCATTTATGCGCTTGTACTATTAGAAAAGGTCAAAAATGTTCTTGATCTATCAGAAATGGGTCAAAAATGTCCGTCCGTTAGTGTCGTTTAAACCAGAGCATTTCTGATGGTACAAGGGCATTTTTAACCCTTTTTGATAGCATAAGGGCATAAATGGCCCAAAGTATAAATAGAGAGCATTTTTCATCCTTTAGCACAAGGGCATTTTTGACCTTTTTTGCATATTATATATTATTTTTAAACATATTGAGTTCTAAATAAAAAATATTATTTTTAAAGAATTTTTTTCTTATTCTTTTTAAAAATCACGTTAACTAATAAAAATGTAAGAAAATATTTTTTTCTAATCTCATTTTTATCAATAAAATAGAATATCGTATCCATGAAACAAATAATATATATTTATCCTACTTCAATTCGAGAAAAAAAATTTAAAAAGTTTTGCTTTATGCTAATTACTATTTTTATTGTTATCTATATAAAAATTAATGTTGGGTTTACTATAATCTTATATTTATTATATTTATTATTTGTTACAGGGATACTATATTCTATTTTAATTGATAAAATGAGATTAAGAAAAAATTATTTTCTTACATTTTTATTAGTTAATGTGATTTTTTTAAAAAAAGAAAAAAATTATTTAAAAATAATATTTTTTATTAGGAACACAATATGTTTAAAAGAAATATATAACATGCGAAAAGGGTCAAAAATATCTTTGTACTATCAGAAATGGGTAAGAAAAATGCCCTGATTTAACGGCACTAACGGACTCAGGGCATTTTTGACCCATTTCTGATAGTTCAAGGGCATTTTGACCGTTTCTGATAGTACAAGGGCATAAATGGCCCAAAGTATAAATAGAGGGCATTTTTTATCCTTTCTAATAGTACAAAGGCATTTTTGATCATTTTCCCTTTATCCTTTAAAGTTTCACATTTAGTTTGTTTTTGTGGCAAATTAATGTTAATGGAGTATTATCTTATTGTATATTTAAAAATTAAATAATAAATATTATAAATTATAATAATTAATAATCTAAAATATCTGCACATATATATAAGAGTCTATAGAAGCAGATGAAGTAGGCAGCTGTTGGACATATCTGCTTCAGCTACTTGTTTAGTTCCTGCGTCGGCGGTTTAATTTAAAATTTTTGGAGCAATTGAAACGGGCAGCTATTGAACGACATGTTTACTTCAGCTACTTGCTTGCTTCGTCTGCTTGATTTTAAAAAATAATTTAAAACAAATAAGAAATTCAGTTGTTATTGAAATTAATCTATCGACAACACATAAAAGGGAACCGAAGAAATAATATGTATTATTTAATTAGAAAATTACATAAAAATTACCATGAATCTAGATAAATATAAAAAATACGCTAATCATGATATTTGACAGCTTCAATTTTTTTAAAAACAAATACAAAATTTAAATAATTATTGAAATTAAGATATCAGCGTCACATAAAAAAGGGGACAAAAGAAATAACATGTACTATTTATTTGGAAAACTAGGTAAAAATTACCATGAATCTACATAATTAAAAATAGTAATCTTTCTAATATATAGAAGAGACTATGGAAAAAGGGGCAGAAGAAATAACATGTATTATTTAATTAGAAAATTATATAAATATTATTATGAATTTAGATAAGTATAAAAAAATACTATAAATAATGATATTAGACAAATTTTATCTATATCACATAAATTGAAACATAAAAATAACAAATATTGAGCCCGCGCTGGCGCGGACGTTGATATC
>JAPFFP010064284.1:0-49281 GCA_026153255.1 Solanum medicagineum | reverse complement strand
CAAGTAGTGACATAAAGTTTTCAAAGCAAATACCACGACTGCCAATTCAAGATCATGGGTGGAATAATTCTTCTCATGCACCGTAAATTGTTTAGGGGCATACGCTATCACCCTACCACTTTGCATCAAAAGACACCCCAAACCAATTCTTGAGGCATCACAATATACAACAAATCCTTTGAACCCTTCCGGTAGAGCCAAGATAGGAGCGAAGACAATCTTTTCTTTCAAAGCTTGGTAAATCTTTTCACACTCATCGGTCTACACAAATTTTGCCTTCTTTTGGGTCAACTTAGTCATAGGGGAAGAAAAAGAAGAGAAACCGTTTACAAACCTTTGGTAGTAACCCCCGAAACCCAAGAAACTTCTAATGTATGATGGAGTCGAAGCTCTAGGTCAATTCCTAATCACCTCCAACTTCTTAGGATCTACCATAATACCATCACCTGACACCACATGTCCCAAAAATGCCACCTCTTTCAATCAAAACTCATATTTCTCATATTTTGCATACAACCTCTCCTCCCTCAAGATTTGTAACATCGCCCTCAAATGACTCACGAGCTCTTTTACATTCTGAAAATAAATCAATGTACCATCCACAACTACCACACACACATCATGGTAGGGTTTAAAGACCCTATTCATGAGATCCATACATAGCCGAGACATTGGTCAAGCAAAAGACATTACCACAAATTCAAAGTATCAGGAAGGACATCAAGTAACTCATTAACCACCATAACCGACTCAATAAGAAGGACTTTGGACTCAACATCCCTAACTCTCACAAGATGATAGAGACAACCCTTAGAAATCAACTTTCGGGCTTTAAGGAAAGAAATAAATCCACCCTTGACCACCACATTTGCCACTCAAGGATGGACCCATTAGGGAATTAGAATTTAACCCTACAGGTTCTATAATCAAAAGAAGCATAATATGCACGCAACCAATCCATCCCACAAATGACATCAAAATCCACCATATCTGATTCAACAAAATCACAAGGTAAGATTTTATGCGAAGTGAACATGAGATAATTCCTATAGACTCTCCTAGCAACAATGGGCTCACCAACAAGGCTATACATTCATAAGGTTTACACAATCATTCGGGACTAACCTGAAGCTTTTTGGCAACAAAAGGAGTAATAAAAGAAAGTGTGGCACCCAGGTTTATCAATGTATACACATCAAAATAAAAAACCTTTAACATACCTGTGAAGCATCATTCCAAGTTTAGTGACCCCTAGAGGGATATGATTACGCATGTCGACGGTCATCCTTATAATCCGTAGTAACCTATGGACATGGTCTGGACTCGTGATCCTTTGCACCATCCTTAAAGGATGCACCCGAACTGGCCAAACAATCTCCTGGATTGTGCTTCCCATACTTGTGACACTGACAAGAAGCTTGAACACAAACACCCTTACCCTTCTTTTGAACATATGGGCAGTCACCAATCTTGTCGCCTATCTTGCCATACCCAAAGCATGCATCCATGTTCATCAAACATGTGCCATAATGATTTCTTCCATATTTTGGGCACCTAAGATGGGTCATCCTACCATTGCTATTGGTCTTAGCATATGGGAGCCTCCCTTCAACATGCACCCTTCTTCTCCCTTCCTTTGAGGCCACCAGGTAACCCCTCATTTTATGCCCAACACTGCCACACTTAAAGAAATCCGCAATCCTCGCCAAACACTTTCCTTGATGTTTCTTACCACACCCTGACAAGTGGGAAAAGGGGTCCTTTTCTTTGGGGAATTGGGCACCAGTGGTCTAGTAGAAGATGAAGCATCCTCAACTCAGGCCCTTTTGGCCTTTTTCTCCCTCCTCTTATCATTTGAGCTCTCAGGGGTGCCCACTGATTGGTTGAGTTGTCCAGTCACAACTTTGGTCAATATCTATAGAGCATCGCGAACCTCCGCATTAGAAATGTCACCATCCTGAATAGCTTGAGACATGTTTTGAAACATAATGGTTAAGAATCAGGAATAAGTCTTAGGGGGACTTAACTATATCACATGACATAGATCATGAAGAAATGAAACATTTCCTAAAATGCCTCATAGCCTCTTACTCTTCACGACCCAAGCCTAGGGCCTAGACATGAAATGGCGAATGGGAACCCGAAGGAACCCAAACAAGCCTTTTAGCATATCAATCATACATCCTTGGTTGTGGAAGCAAAGTAAACAACAACAAGAGATAATATAAAAGGGAAGCAAACTAAGGGAAGTCTTGATAATCATAAAAACATAAAGAGCCAAGCTTATAACATAAACACTTCATGACATTCCAGCAACACCTCTAAACATAGAATGGAGGGAGGGCTAAGACACTGTTCGGGCTCATCCTCATAATGTCATATGTTCAACATCAAGAAGTCTTAGAAATAGTAAGAGAAAGTAGATATAGTCTTCGAACTTGAGGACTCACCAAGCTTTTCTTTGAATAATCTCACTAGCCACGTGGAGGATTATCAAGAGGATCTACGGTCCCTCCATAGTGATATCGTATAGAAAAAAATATGTGTTAGTACATTTAAATGTATTAAGTATGTAGGATGCAATGCAACAAGACATAAGCCAATATAGTCAAAATGCAAAGTAATTGGCAATAGATAAGCATAATCTCAATATGGCATGCATGATCAATGCTTGATGTAAAAGTTATTTATAAATCATTCAACTTATATATATTATGATACATATGTGGGAAGAGACCTCAATGACAAAGAATAAGAGCAAACCAGCTACAACTTGGAATCCAGATGATTACTCCTCATCGGTAAAGAGGTGGTCTACTTTCCAAGGTAAATCATACTTCACCTTACAGGAAAATGACCCATTTCATATGAAGTAAGCCTCCTTATGGAACATGACTGATTTCCAAAAGAATTTCATAAGAAACTTCGCCTTATGAGAACAGGACCCATTTCATGAAGAATCTCAAGAGGGAGTGCACTAAATGGATCCACTAGTAAAGCAAGAGTAAAGTATACTCCTATGTTGGCACATAGTTTGAGAAAAGAGAGCATCCCTTCAATCCATCAGTGGCCAACCTAATCCCATAGAATAATTGAAATAACCATATATTTAATAACTTGTAATGAACATAGAATCATAATACAAGTAGCTCTAAAACATGTTTGACCTTTAATGGTGAGCCTAACTTTAAAATATAAGAATAGAGCATCATCAAACATTACCTTTGCATTAACATCAAAGGCTCACAAGAGGTAAATCTTTGAAAAGGGCTAAATCAGGCATTACAACATCATAGAAATTTTCATGAATTCAATACATCTTTTGGAAGCCCAAAATCATCATAAAGTCACTTGAAAAATGAATCATACAATAGATCATCAATAACTTTAAGAATCCTTGAAAAGACATTTTATCAAATACTTGGTGGGTGTGCAATGCTAGTTCAAAATCATGCAATTCAAGAGTGAAATCATGTGAGAGAACTCAATGAAAATGATCCCACCAACATATAGTAAAACCCTCATTTAGGATACCTTAAAATCCATCATCATATCTCATAATAAATCATATTTCATAGCTCAAAACATGAATAGTCTCAATAGACAAAACTCATTCATAGTATAAGCTTGAAATAGATAGTCATGTATAATAAATTAACATTTCATAGAACCCCAACATATTTCATGCTTATAATCTATAATAAAAGACACCCATAGATAATACAACTTGATAAGAAGCAATTTTCATAAGATAGGAAGATTGGGCTCCATGGGCGAAAGGACGCAATGGATGAATCCGACATATCTCAAACTTGGATTTTCTTGATGTAGTCTTGAAGGAGACTTAAAGCTTGAATAGAGTTCTTGAGATCCGGAATTAAGCTTGGGACACTTAAATTTCGATGAAATATTTGGTTAAGTGTTAGAGAGGGTTTTGAGAGGGTCTTGAGTAATATAGAGTTGAAAATGACTAAGTATATGTGTTTTTATACATACGTGGGCATGGGGCTATGAG
This sequence comes from Solanum medicagineum, assembly GCA_026153255.1. Lineage (NCBI taxonomy): Eukaryota > Viridiplantae > Streptophyta > Magnoliopsida > Solanales > Solanaceae > Solanum > Solanum medicagineum. Next base: position 45,266 of record JAPFFP010064284.1, on the reverse strand, counting down.
CCCAAAGCCCTTAGGATGAAACAAGAAACGAAGGAAAAAAATGTACATCTCCGGGTTTATATCCATTTTTCACTCAATTTTTCCCCGTGATCACCAATATGATGTTGGATTTTTGATATCACGTATAGATTTTGAGATATATGGAAATTACGATTATGAGCATTTTCGAAGCACATTTTTAGGGCATTTCAATTTTCATTCTGAGACTCAAATCCAAATGAATTTGAAAGTCAAAATTAAGCAACTTAAGCCTTTAGAACTCAACTCTTTTTCAAAACTCAACTTTTCATACAATTTTGAAAAATCAATTTTATTGATCAATAAAGTAGGACTTAGGGCAACTATCATAATGAGTAAAATGATAATTTTTTTGAGAAAACTAAAAATGACCTTTGGTTTCATAACATACATACATACGATACATACATACATACATACATACATATGTGTGTGTGTATTTAAAGAATAAACAAGAAATGTTTAATTAACATAATAGAAATGATCAAAATTGTCCATCCTTTCACCTATTTGAATTAACAAAATTCTTAATATTAAAGTTGAATCTAAAATTATCCTCTCTTTTCCCAGAATGATGTAAACTCTCTCTCTATACATAATCAATTAAAATATCTAACATTATTTTTACTAATCAACATGTGATTGGATCAAAATTCATTCACAAGTATAGGTACAAATAAGTTATGAAGAAGTTAAAATGTATCATGAGGTGTCCTATTATATCCTCGCGTTTAAGTAATGCCTGCCTTTTTCATGAACATCCAGTATTAGGTAACTTTCAAGTAAAAATTATTTTTATTGCTTCTCGTATTATTTCATGCACATACGATTCAAATTTTAATCAAGTTCAACATGAGTTTTAATCATATATGTCTGAGCATAAACATACACATAAAAATTAAAACTTATTTGTTGTTCATTAGATGCACATGCCTAAAATTCAGGTCATTCTTACATGTAATACAATCATCTATGCTTGACTAATATGCGGACATGATAAAATTGAAAAGTTGTTAAACAAGTTTGTCAAACTTGGTGTATTTTTGTTCTTTATGATACATGAAGGCGATGTGTAATACCTTATAATTTAATAAGAACATATTTTACTTGAAATTAAAAATAAAATACATAAAAAGAGAGAAAAACACGAAAGTTAATGTGCTTAACCCAAATTAAGCTAGTGCTCGACTACTACAATTTTTAAAATATTTTTCACCGATTATTTTTGGGTAAAGTTTTATAATGTGTTTGGTTTATTCAAATAAAATATAATCATACCTATAAGTTTTAAAAATTACTAAAAATATTCATGTAACATCTTGGAAATTCCTAAGCTAAGATCCAAACCTCCCTCTTATGCATATAGGATCGTCCCAGGTGATTCTAACTTTGATTATAGGTATTAAAGCCTATTCTATAGTGAGATGATAGATTTGAGATGAATAGAGGTCACAACAATCCTTTAACACAAAGTTGAGATGAAACCGTTCATTGAGTTTCTATATGAAATTCTATGCCCATTGGATAATCCAATAACTTCAAAGAGGTGAATGCATGTTAAGGTCCTTTTCAAGTATTTGAATTGTGGTGAATGTGGTTTGAGGTTATAAGGACACTCAAGACCAAGACAAGTTCAAAGCATTTCAATTGGCTAAGTTTTAGTGTTAGTTAATAGAAGTGTCAACTTCAAATAGTCATGTCTCTCGTCACAAAATGATTTAGGTGTCCTATCATATATCAAAGTGTAGGTAGTAGAATTATCTTTCAAATTCATCTGATTACGCCTTAATCGGAGTAACATGTTATGACCGTTTTACTAAAGTGTACCAAATTTGTAAATTCTGATGACCCGCTGAATAATTTGGCAATCCACCAATTTAGACTGCCGAAACACTTCAATAAAGCTTAGAATCTATGAAAAAGGGTGACCCAAGGTCCCTATTTGGCGTATCGCCGAATGGTTCTGAGATGGGACCTCTAGACCACCGTTTTGGCCACCAAAACTCATCAAACGTTAATTGTTTTCAATCTTGATGATCATTTGATGTTACCAAAAGGTTATTTTCGACCTTTTATGCTTAAATAACTTCCTTAAGACAATCATATAGCCTAATAACCTCTCATTAACCATAAACACTTGAAAATATTAGATTTCTACATTCAAAGTTCTCCTATAGAAGAGGCTAAGGTTCTTCATCTTCAACTGCAAACTAAGGTTTTCATCAAGAGATTTTTCTCTTCTTGGTATGTAAAGCTAACCTAATGTAATACCCCACCCATGAGGAGTATGGAAGATGCAAGAAATAAGCTTTGGAAAATTTTTATTGTCAGCTTGCATGAGAGGTCCTTACGAGCCGCAAAAGGTAGTACGACCCATATGTATGTTCGTGAAAATTGGGAAGGCTTGGTGAAAATTAGGATCTTTCAGAAGTTCAATTTATAACTCATCAGATGACCCATAAAACCTTTTACAAGTCCTATATTGTGTCATGGAATGTAAATCAGAGAAAGGGGTCTCTTAAAGTTCATAAAGCTATCAGATGAAATACTCATCTATGGCCCATAGAATATTCTACAGCCCGTAATCGGGTCTCGTGGACTTGTTTGGCCAGTTTTTAAGAAAAGGCAATTTTGTCATCTCTTAGCAATTTATGCTTAAGCTACGTCGTTTTGGCCTCCAAGGGACCCTTATCAGCCCTTTATAACCCTAATCCCTCTCATTCCTTGCCTCACTTCTAAAACACTCTAAGTCCCAAACCCCTCCCAAATTCCTCAAGGTCCTCAAGGAGAGTGCAAGCTAAGGTTTTGGTTCTTTCACCTCCAAATCGGATTTTCTCTTCATTAATTTGACAAGGTATCTGGGTTTTGATTGTGGAGACATTTCCTCCACAAGCTCAACCATTCCACGCCTACCTTGGGATTATTTTGAAGTTATGGTAACACATGATTAATTTTTTTATGAGAACTTTATGATGGTTATCCTAGTATATTATCATGTCATGCAATATCATATGAATTCCATAATTTGTATGTGAGGGTTTGATGGTGACCTAACCAAGTATTCTCATGATTGATTGGTGGGTTATTTTTGAACAATGTTTAAGGATTTTATTATACTCCTCTCATGGCATTTATTTACGAATTGCACAATTTTAAAGCTTGTGTGCATGTACCCACCAATAATTGATCTAAGATGCATGCCAAGTTCTTAAGTCATGAATTCTTTATGGCAAGATATATATGATAATCATGTTGAGACTAACAAGGTGCCTAACAAGCATGCTATGAGCTCATGAACATGATATGAATGATAAGTGTTATGTGAAGCCCTAACTTTGATGTTACAAGTTGTGATTAATGAGCTACTCTAAGAATGATACTAAGATATTTTTAGACTATGCATGTTATAACTGTGATTAAGTTTCAAGAATTTTGTGGGATTGTGAGCTAGCCTCGAGAGGATCTTCGTAGTCTCCCATGGTCCAATAATTATATGCCACCATAGGTTTATTACAATAACTCCCTATGTTGGCATGTACCTACAAAAAGGCAATGTCTTAAGGTTGGATATTTGTTGAACCTACATAAAAGGCTATGACGTAAGGTAAGAATAACATGTAAAGCCCCCCAAAAGCCTATACTGTAAGGTGGTGGCACTTCTAAAAATGTCCATGCAGTAAGGATAGTGTTAGGTCTAGCTTTGCAAAGTAGACCACTCCTTGTCCAATTTGGAGTGAACATCGGGATTCCAAGTAATAGCTCGCTTGGTCTTACATATTAATTATAGTCCCCTCCTACTATGTATATGATATCATGTGACTTGATGATTTTTCGTACATGCCCCTTTAGGCGATTGCTCCTCATGACATATTTAGTCAATATTCATTAGTTATGGTGACATATCTTGATTACCTATGATTATGTTCTTTGATGCCATTTCACCCTGCATTCTTAGTACATTTCAAGTACTAATGTATACTTTTTTCCTGCATGATCTAACCATGTAGGAATCAGAGCTCCTTACCATTCTCCTTCTCCACACAGCTAGACAATCTAGTTCAAGATTGCTTAGTGAGTCCTCCACTTCTGCGGATGAGATTCCACTTATATTCATGCCTCATTTAGACTTATTTAGTTTTTAATAATATCTATTGAGGATGAGCCCAGGAGGTGTCTTGACCCCCCTCCTATTCGTAATTAGAGTGTTGTTAGATATTGTGATGATTATGCATGATTGAGCTTGACTCCTTATGCTTTTGTGTTATGAAGACATCCCTTTGTCCCATTCTCCCCTTTTATATTAAATGCTTGATAAGATGGAAGTCATAAGTTCCTAATAGCCCCCATTGCATAAGTCATACTTACATACCCCTTAGAAATTATTTGTTATGTGATTGCTTCTCATACCCTTCCCTCCAACATCCCCATAGCGTGAGTCCAAAGTCTCACTTCTCTTAGAAATTATGTGTTGTGTGTCTATTGCTCATTTATGCTTTCGCAAAACCAAGGATGTGCTAGCCATGCTTAAGAGGCTTGTTTGGGATCCCTTCGGGTTCCGATTTGTCGTGTCACATCTAGGCCGTTGGCGTAGGGCATGACACCTAAAGCATGAATTTGTTCTTCCATGAGCCCCCTTCATTGAGATAGATTGGAAGATGAAAGTATTGAATCTGCATGAGTTAGTTTCTTTAGATGATGAAAAAAAATCTATAATTATAAATATATCTTTGCATAACTGATTATCTTTTTGAACTTATTTTCTTTAAAGTATGTTTCAAACCTTCAATTTTCAAAAACCCTAAATATGATTTTAGTATAAAAGCATGAATGAATCTATGAGTGGAGTCTATAGACTTGATTTGACAATATTGACTATGCTTGTGATGTAGGCATGATGGTAAGTTGATAACACTTGATGGTCCTATGAGTTTTCAAATTTGAACTCGAAAGATTGGTCTAATTTGAAAGTCCTCCTACATGGTTGTCTAATTCACTCTTGAAAAGGTCGATAGGATTTATTGGTCGAATTACTAAAAGATGTGATTGAGAATAGATTAGATGATTGAAAGACCAAAAGGCTCGATTATGATAGAATTGATTAGTTGATATGAGTCCCTATGAAACTCACTGATTAGGATTGATTGTTTATGAACCTTTAGCCTCGGGAGGAGTATCGAGTATCAAATTGAGTGAGAGTAAGTCCAACTTCAACCTATTAACTACATCGCTAGACGCAGGAGAGGATTGAAACCGTTATGTCAAAAGTTTTCTCTTGAGGGATCGCTGAAAAAATAGAGGACTCCTTTTTGATCCAGAGTGGATCAATTTGTTCATTACCGTGGCAAGGATTGAATGGTTATAGCAACATCAACGGAATTGTTGTACGATCTTTGGCTCATAAGTGATTGTTGTCGTATAAGAGAAACTCCTATAAAGGTTTCTTGATAGTACTCTGATTTGGATTCTGATTTGATATTCTGATTGGGTATTTCTGAGTTGATGTTATTCTACGTTATTCTACCTATATCTAATTTATTTAACCATTTTACATACTCATACATCCGACATACTGACGTCCATTTGGATTGCATCATTTTATGATGCAGAGATAGGTATTAGGGATCATCAACAAACGCATCATTAAAGATCTACTTTATATATCAGTTGATTGGTGAGTTCTTGCTACTTTTGGATGATGCTGAAACGACCCAAAAAGTGCCCGAAAAAGTGCCTCGAAAATGCCCAGAATCATAATTTCCATATATCTCAAAATTCGTGCGTGATATCGAAAATCTTACTTCATATTCTTGTTCAAGGGGTCAAATTGAGTAGGAAATGGGTCTAACCCTGATTTTAGAGCAAACAAATCGCAATTTCATTTTCCCAAAAATCGAATTCCAGAGAGGTTTTCGCGCCCCTGGATCGATTGCCAAGGGTGCGCCACAGTATATTTTTTTTGGCAGTTTTTTATGTCTGGTCCAAGGCTTTTGAGTCTTGAGCCTAAGTGTTCCCAAATGTGAAAATACCTATACTTAGCCATATTTTACAATCGTATCATTCAAAACATTCCCCAATACTCATTCAGACACTTAGACAAATATTTTACTCCTAAACTCAAAACTCATTTGGATCTTAAGGTTCTTCTCATTCAAGCTTCAAGTCTCCATCTCCAATCTTCATCAATCTATTCTCCAAAGCTAAGGTATATGGGTTTCTTTCATGGTTCCTTTCACCCATGATACCCAAGTTTCCTTATACCCTAAATTGCATGATTTAATGTTTATTTACCCATGGATCTTATGTATTATGAATTTCACTGGACACTAAGTTGGGGTTTCATGAAATTATGGTTGTTTTAGCATCTCTTGATCTATGAATCTAAGATCTATTGTGGGATTTGATAAAGGTTTTTGATGTATATTGCTTGAGGTTGTTACCAAGTATCTATTGATGGTTTTACAATGAATTTTCTTGCGTGATTTCAGTCTTGAATTGGATGGTTTTACACTAGCACTATACACCACCAAGTGTTTGATAAAATGTCCTGTTATGCCTGATCAGATAATGGTGCTCTACTTTTGTGATTTCTTGAGGAATTGAAGGTCCAATGCAAGTCTTATGAGATAAATGACTTTATGATGATGAAAGGAATGTATGTATATAATGAAGAAAGGAATGCAGGTATATGATGATGAAAGGAATGTATGTATATGATATTATCTCTATAGTGTTGGGGATGACCACGCCTCACTCGAGAGGTGGTATGCCCGAGTAACCTTGTTGAGGGGTTTGTACCTCGATCTCCTCGCTCGGGAGGTGCAAGCCCATGCAACCTTGTTGGGGGTGGGGGGAGTGGGGAGGGTTTTACCTGGATAGCTTTGTTGGGGGGGTTTGTACCTCATCAACCTTGTTGGGGGTTCGTGCCTCATCAACCTCATAAAGGGGTTTGTACCTCATACGCCTCTCTAAGGAGGTGGTAGGCCTTGGATTACACTAATAATGGTCACTCCTTACACTTGTATTATGTTCTATTTAAGCATGATTTTACTTCAAGCATCATTCATACATGCCATATTACTATACGCTATCCATTGCCTAATTATGCAGTTTGATTATGTTGCTTATCTCTTGTTGTATTGCATCCTACATAGACATACTAACGCATACTCTATCCATACATAATGTCAACATGTAGGAAACGGAGCCCCTTGAGCATCTCCATCCACGTAGCTAGTACGATTTTACTCAAACTTGTTGGTGAGTCCTCCATTCAGAGGACATTGCTTATGATCTCTTATTATGTTATAAAACTACATTTCTTTTATGTAAATGTTGACTATGAGGGTGAGCCTAGTTGCTCTTCTTGGCCCCCTCTCTTATCTATGTATTGGAGGTGTTGTTGGACATGTCATGTGTAATTTAATGAGCTTGACTCTCTTTTGACTCTTGTTGTTATCTTATGAATGATGTCCCTTAGCCCTGGTTATCCCTGTTTCTACTCTTATGTTGCTATTTTATTACTTCTGCGACCAAGGATATATAATGATGCGCTAAGAGGCTTGCTTAGGGTCCCTTTAGGTTACCCTTGCACTGTGTCACATCTAGGCCCTAGGCTTGGGCCATGAAAAACTTGGTATCAAAGCACTAGGTTGTTAGATCCTAAGAGTCCAACATAGTGCATCGATTAGAGTCTTGTTCATGGTTGTGTTGTGCACCAACCTTTTGAGGAAGAGGTTTTGAGGCACTTAGGAAATGTTATCCTTCTTCTTACTCTATGTTGTGCTATAAAAGTTGAGGTAAGATTTTTCCCCTAACGATTGTCCTTTGCTATGCTAGATCATGCCTAACACAAGAGGGAGAAGAGCTCGCACACCCGAGGGGCAATCGGCTAATGGAGAGCTTCGGGATGCTCTCACTTTGCTTGCACAAGTTGTGGCTAACCAAGCCAACTAAGGGGCCCAAGCCCGTCAAGCTCCTACACCAGCTTCTCGGGTAGGAGACTTCATGAGGATGAATCCCCCGGAATTCTATGGGTCTAAGGTAGATGAGGACCCTCGAGAGTTCATTGATGAGGTCTGCAAGATTTTGGCTATCATAGGTGTGAGGTCAGAAGATAAGGAGGAGTTGGCGGCCTACCAACTAAAAGGGATGGCATAAATATGGTACAATCAATGGAAGGAAGAGAAGGGAGTCAACTATGTGGTGCCTTGGGAGGAGTTCAAGGTGGCTTTCCTTAATCGATTCTTCCCTCTTGAACATAGGGAATCTAAGTTTGTGGAATTTATGAACTTGAAACAAGGATCAATGAGTGTGAGGGAGTATGCACTCAAGTTCAACCAACTTTCAAAATATGCTCCACACTTGGTGTTCGACTCAAGGTCTAGGATGAACAAATTTGTGATGGATGCTTCTGACTTGTTGAGTGAGGAGTGCCGGTGCCATGTTGACTAGTGACATGGATTTGTCTGTTTGATAACCTATGCCGAGCAAATGGAGGAGGAAAAAGTTGAGGAAGAGGAGGAGTCATGAGGCCAAGAAGGATCGTTTTGATGGTAAGTTCCAAAAGGGTGGCTGGTTCTATCAAGGCTAAGGGTTTTCTAATGCATCTAGTAAGAGGGTTACCAATGATTTCCCAAGGGCCCAAGTTGTTGGGGGTGTGGTTCCTAATGGTGGGTGTCTAAAATATGGTAGCGGTCATAGTGGCCCATGTTTGAGGATTCTAATACTTGTTATGGTTGTGTGTTAGTTAGACATAAGGTGATGGATTGCCCTCAAAATTGCTACAAGGGTAGGGAGGTTCATCCACAAGGTGCTAATGCAGTTCCTTTGGGGAGAGGTGGCCGACAAAATGGTGCCCTAAGGCACAATTAGTTTTATGCTTTGCATGGGAGGCAAGCGGTTGATGAGGTGCCCAATGTTATCACTGGTATATTGAAAATCTTTGATTCTGATGTGTATGCATTGATTGATTTGGTTGTCACTCTTCCTTTTGTTACCCCTTTGTTGCCAAAAAGTTCTGTGTTGAGCCCGAATTGTTGCATGAGTCATATGAGGTATCTACTCCTATTAGTGCATCTATTGTTGCTAGGAAGGTCTATAGAAATTATCCCATTTGCATCTTGCATAAGATATTTCCTTGTGATCATGTTGAGTTGGAAATGATTGATTTTGATGTCATTCTTGGGATGGATTAGTTGCATGTATACTATGCTTCTATTGATTGTAGAACACGTAGGGTCAAGTTCGAATTCCCAAATGAACCCGTCCTTGAGTGGGAAAGTCATGATGTGGTGGTCAAGGTTAAGTTCATCTATTGCATTAAAGCCCGTAAGTTGATCTCTAAGGGGTATCTTTGTGAAGGTTAGGAATGTGGAGTCCAAAGTCCTTCTCATAGAGTCAGTTCCAGTTGTAAATGAGTTTCTTGATGTCTTTCCAAATGACCTTCCTAGTGTTCTTCGCGAAAGGAAAATAGATTTTGGTATAGACCTCCTCCCCGATACTCAACCCATTTCTATTCCCCCTTACCCTATGGCCCCGATAGAGTTAAAGGAGTTGAATGAACAATTGAGGTATTTGTTGGAGAAGGTTTTTATTAGGCCTAGCCAATCAACTTGGGGTGCACCGGTGTTGTTTGTGAAGAAGAAGGATGGGTCTCTTAGAATGTGTATTGACTATTGGCAACTTAATAGGGTCACTATCAGGAATAGATATCCTCTCCCAAGGATTGATGATTTGTTTGACCAATTGCAAGAGGCTAGTCACTTTTCTAAGATTGATCTTCGGTCCGGGTATCATCAAGTGAAGGTGAGGGAGTGTGACATTCCTATGATGGCCTTATGGACTAAGTATGGGCATTATGAGTTTGTTGTGATGTCTTTTGGGTTTTCCACTGCACCAGCCATCTTCATGGATCTAATGAATATTATCTTTAAACCCGACCTTGATTTGTTTGTTGTGGTACTCATTGATGATATTTTGATCTATTCTCGTGGTAAGGAGGAGCATAGGGCTCATTTGAGGGTTGTGTTGGAATGATTGAGGGAAGAGAAGTTATATGCTAAGTATGAGAAATGTGAATTTTTGTTGAGGGAGGTTGCCTTCCTAGGTCATTTGGTGTCGGGGGATGGTATTAAGGTGGATCCTAAGAAGACAAATGTGATTAGAAATTGTCCTAAATCATTGGACCCATCGGATATTAGCAGCTTCTTGGGCTTAGGGGGTTACTATTGGAGGTTTGTGAATGGGTTCTCTTCTATTGCTTATCCTATGAGAAAATTGACTCAAAAGAAGGCTAAGTTTGTGTAGACCGATGAGTATGAAAGGATCTTCCAAATATTGAAGATAAGCTTATGTCCGCATGTATATTGTCACTACTGGATGGGCTAGAGGGGTTTGTTGTGTATTTTGATGCTTCTAGAATTGGTTTGGGTTGTGTTCTAATGCAAAATGGTAAGGTCATAGCCTATGCTTCTAGGCAACTCAAAGTGCATGAAAAGAACTATCCTACTTATGATCTTGAATTGGCCGCCGTGGTGTTTTCCTTGAAAATTTGGCGTCATTATTTGTATGGGGTACATGTGGATGTGTTAACCAATCATAAGAGTCTGCAATATGTCTTTACTCAAAAAGATCTCAACTTGAGACAAAGAAGATGGCTAGAACTTCTTAAGGATTATGATATGAATGTGCATTATCATCTCGGTAAGGCTAATGTGGTGGTAGAAGCTTTGAGTAGGGTGTTGATGGGTAGCCTAGCTCATGTTGATGGTGGTGATACAGAGGTGGCTAGGGAGGTGCAACAGTTGGCTAGATTGGGGGTCAGGTTGGAAGAGGTTGGTAATAGTGTTGTTGTTGTTATTGGTGGTTATGAGTCTTCCTTAGTTGATGAGGTGATACAAAGAAAGATCTCGATCCTTCATTCGTAGAGTTGAAGGCCTTGGGGAAAGAGGGTAAGGTGGAGGTTTTGTCACAAGGGGGAGATGGTGCCTTAGGTTAGGTTGTGTGTGCCTTGTGTTGATGGTTTGAGGGAGAAAATCCTTGATCAGACCCATAATTCTTCTTATTCTATCTACCCTGGTTCCACCAAAATGTATATAGATTTGAGGGATGTGTATTGAAGAGGAGGCATGAAGATGGACATTGCGAAATTTGTTTCCAGTTGTTATAGTTGTCAACAAGTTAAAGCCGAACATCAAAGGTAGAGTGGCCTAACCCAAGGCATAGAGATTCTTACTTGGAAGTGGGAGGTAATTAATATGGATTTTGTGGTTGGGTTGCCCAAGACTAGAAAGGGCTTTGATTCCATTTGGGTTGTAGTTGAGGGGATGACAAAGTCAGCTCACTTTCTACTGGTTAAGACCACATATGGGGCTGAAGATTATGCTAGGTTATACATTCACGACTTGGTAAGGTTACATGGGGTTCCTTTGTCCATCATATCTGATCGTGGTGCTCAATTTACTTCACACTTTTATAGGTCCTTTCAAAGGGGTCTTGGTACAAAATTTAACCTTAGTACGACCTTTCACCCTCAAAAGGATTGCCAAGCTGAAAGAACTATCCAAACACATGAGGATATTCTTAGGGCTTGTGTATTAGAGCTTAAGGGTAGTTGGATGATCATCTTCCATTGATTGAGTTTGCATACAACAATAGCTATCATTCTAACATCAGTATGACTCCTTTTGAGGTTCTCTATGGTAGGCGTTGTAGATCACAAGTTGGGTGGTTTGAGGTTGGTGAGGTAGCTTTGTTGGGACCAGATCTGGTTATAGAGGCTCTTTAGAAGGATATCATGATTAGAGAAAATTGAAGACCGCCCAAAGTCGTCAAAATTCCTATGCCAATGTGAGGAGAAAAGATCTTGAATTCAAAGTTGGTGATTGGGTTTATTTGAAGGTGTTACTCGTGAAGGGTGTGGTTCATTTTGGTAAGAAGGGAAAGCTGAGATCTAGTTATGTGGGTCCTGATAGGGTGGTGAGAAGGGTTGGTAAGGTGGCCTACAAGTTGGAATTTCCTAGAGAAATGGAATTGGTTCATCCGATCTTCCATGTGTTTATGTTGAGGAAGTGTGTGAGTGATCCTAATGCTATTGTACCTCTTGATATTGTGGGGGTAGTTGAGGACAACTTCACATATGAAGAGGTTCTAGTAGAGATCTTGGATAGGCTAGTGAAGAAGTTGAGGAACAATGAAGTTGCTTCCCTTAAGGTCCTTTGGAGGAACCAACAAGTCGAAGGTGCTACTTGGGAGGCCGAAGCGGATATGCAAAAGAGATGCCCTTACCTTTTGCACTCCACTCAAGCCTAAGGTATCAATCTAAATCCCCTATGTGATTTAGGTCCAAGTTCATCCCATGACATTTGCATACATTCATGTAACAAGTTCATGATGATTTTACACTTATGTTGGGATTTTTGGAATGATGTTTAAGTGCATCGTTGCATCCTTATGTGGGCTAAAATTGTCATGTTTGCATCTCTCATATACATTTCTTTGATATATTCAGGGAAGAATTTTCCCAAGGGGAAGATATTGAAATGGCCCCAAAAAGTGCCCGAAAATGTGCCTCGGAAGCGCCCGGAATCGTAAATCTATATATCTCAATATCCGTACGTGATATCAAAAATTTGAATTTATATTCTTTTTTAGGGGGTCAAATTGAGTGGGAAATGGGTCTAATCCCAATTTTAGAGCAAATAAATCACAATTTTATTTTCCCAAAAATCGAATTTCGGAGAGGTTTCGTGCCCCTGGCACGATGCGCCAAGGTAGAGCCATAGTATATTTTTTGGGTACTTTTTCAAGTCCAATCCAAGGTTTTTGAGTCTTGGGCCTAAGTGTTCCCAAACGTGAAAATACCTATACTTAGCATATTTCACCCTCATATCATTCAAAACATTCCCCAATACTCATTTAAACACTTAGCCAAATATTTTACTCCTAAACTCAAGTTTCAAAAATCATTCGGATCTTAAGGTTCTCATTCAAGTTTCAAGTCTCCATCTCCAATCTTTATCAAGCTATTTCTCCAAAGCTAAGGTATGTGGGTTTCTTTCATGGGTTCCTTTCATCCATGATACCCAAGCTTCCTCTTACCCTAAATTGCATGATTTAAAGTTGATTTACTCATGGATCTTATGTATTATGAATATCACTACACACTAAGTTGGGGTTTCATGAAATTATGGTTGTTTTAGCATGTTTTGAGCTATGAATCCAAGATCTACTGTGGGATTTGATGAAGGGTTTTAGGGTATATTGTTTGAGGGTGTTACCAAGTATCTATTGATGGTTTTACAATGAATTTTCTTGCATGATTTCACTATTGAATTGCATGATTTTACACTAGTACTACATACTCGCCAAGTGTTTGATAAAATGTCCTGTTATGATTTCTTGATGAATTGAAGGTCCAATGCATGTCATATGAGATGAATGACTTTATGATGATGAAAGGAATGTAGGTATATGATGTTGAAAGGAATGTATGTATATGATATTATCTCTATAATGTTGGGGATGACCAAGCCTCACTCGGGAGGTTGTAGGCCCTGGTAACCTTATTGAGGGGTTTGTACCTCAATCGCATTGCTCGAGAGGTGACAAGCCTGTGAAACCTTATCGGGTGGTTTGTACCTTGATAACCTTGTTACGGGGTTCGTACCTCATCAACTTTGTTGGGGGGTTTGTACCTCATCAACCTCACAAAGGGGTTTGTACCTCATGCGCCTCTTCAAGGAAGTTGTAGGCCTTGGACTGCACTAATAATGGTCACTCCTTACACTCGTATTATGTTCTATATAAGCATTATTTTACTTCAAGCATCATTCATACATGCCATATGGCTATATGTTCATCTATTGCCTTATTATGCATTTTGGTCATGTTGCTTATCTCTTGTTGCATTGCATCCTACATACTTAGTAAATTTAAACATACTAACGCCTACTCTATGCCAATATGATGTCACCATGTAGGAAATGGAGCCCCGCTTGAGAATCTCGATCCACATGGCAAGTACGATTTCACTCAAGCTTGTTGGTGAGTCCTCCATTCTGAGGATGTTGCTTATGATCCTTTGTTATGTTCTAAAACTACCTTTCTTTTATGTAAATGTTGACTATGAGGGTGAGCCTAGTTGCTTGTCTTGGCCCTCGCTCTTATCTATGTATTAGAGGTACTGTTGGACATGTCATGTGTAATGTTATGAGCTTGACTCTCTCTTGACTCTTGTTGTTATGATATGAATGATGTCCCTTAGCTTCGATTATCCCTATTTCCACTCTTGTGTTGCTATTTTATTACTTCCGCGACCAAGGATGTGTAATGATGTACTAAGAGGATTGCTTGGTGTCCCTTTGAGTTCCTCTTGCACCGTGTGACGTCTAGGCTCTAGGCTTGGGTCGTCATAGATGCTTATTATTTATTTCATGTAGCTTCTACAGTCAGGTCTTAGATGTGCTTTTATTATATTTCAAGCTATCCATGGATCTGTCATTGGCACCACATACTCATATGGTTAGAGGCTTTATTGACTAGATTGTGGGTTATTGATTTAATAGAGTTTTGGTTAGTTTCTTTCGTACTAGTCTTGTGGTCAGATTGGTTGTCTTATGGCCTTTATCTATAAAGATTTGATTGTCATATTCTTGTTGAGTTATTTCTTGATTCTTTATGTCTTTCGCTATAAGATTGTGATTAAAGGAATGTGATGAGGCCAAGTGATTCGCTTGGGGACTAGCAACAGTTTCTAAGTGTTGTCCACGCCAAGGGTACCCTCCCGGGGCATGACAAACTTGGAATTAGAGAATAGAGTTCAAGTGTCCTAGGGTGTCTAAGAAGCCGTGAGGACTTACTTATGGTTGTGAAACGGCCCCACTTCTATAAATCAGAGACTATTCACATTTAAGAAAAGTTTCCTTTCTTTCAGATTCTGAATCGTGCAATAGAGCTATTCTCTAAGAAACCTATGATGATTGTGCATTGCTCTAAACTTTTTGACTATGCCTTGCCTACGAGGTGATAGAGACAATAATGTTCAGACCCTTGTCGAAGAGTTCTGATGTGATGTCAAAATATAACACTTTTGATTCTTAAAACTTGCAATTTTGTGTGTTCTCAATGCGATGTTGGTCGATTTTATGTGTTTTTGTATTATATTTGCAGGATTCGGGATTTGCCTTGATTTTGGAAAAAAATACAAAAGTTTCTGATTTTTGATGCAATACGAGACCCTTTACGGGTCGTAAATCATTCTATAGGTCATGAAGAGGTTTGTGGACAATTCTACTGAGGGCTGATTTTCTGAAGTTGGTTTTATGAACATGCAGACGGGTTGTCAAATAATTTACGAGTTTGTCACGACCCGAGCCTAGGGACTAGACGTGACACAACGAATGGCAACCTGAAGGGACCCAAAAAGCCTCTTGGCATATCAATCACACATCCTTGGTTGTGGAAGCAAAGTAAACATCAACAAGAGATATAATAAAAACGGAAGCGGGACTAAGGGGTAATGTAGATAATCATAAAAATATAAAAGACTAAAGCTCATAGCATAAGTACATCATAATATCCAACAACACCTCTAACATGGAATGGGGCAGGGGCCAAGACACTCTTCGGGCTCACCCTCATATTAACAAGTGTTCAACATAAAGAAGTCTCAAGATAGTAAGAGTAATATAGATAGTGTCCTCGGACTGCAGGAGTCACCAAAGCTTATCTCCGAAGTATCAACTAGCCACGTGGAGGATGATCAAAAGGTGCTCCAATTTCGACATGGTAACATCATGTAGGCATAGAGTATATGTTAGTATATTTTGATGTACTCAGCATGTGGGAAGCAATGCAACAAGACATAAGGCGATATGGGAAAAATGCATAATCATAAGTAATAGACATATAATTTCAATATGGCATGCTTGATCAATGCTCATACTAAAAGATACTTGTAAATCATTCATCTTGCACAATATACAACATACACATGTGTGGGAAGTGACCTTAACAGATATAGACCAAGCAGATTGGAATCTAAGGCATGACACCCCCTCGGTAAGGTGGAACGGGCATGACACCCCCCGACTAGGTGTGGTCTACTTGCCAAGGCAAACCATACATGATAACATGACTAGATGGATCCACTAGTATAGCAAGAGTAATAACCATAATCCTATGGTGGCACATAGTCTAGAGACAAAAGACTTTACTTAAGGACCCCTTGAGTCGAGCTCGCATCTTAAGCCTTAATCGGTGCTAATTTAAATCCCATGGAATACTTGAAATGATCATAACTTATATTAACTTGTATTAAACATGAAAACATGACATGAGTAGCTCTTGAAACATGCTTGATCTCTAGTTGTGAGCCTAACTTGAAACATGAGAGTGGATCATAATCATTCGTGAACCCTTGCTTTAACATGAATGGTTCACAAGAGATAAAAACCTTGAAATAGGGCTTAGCTTGTAACTTTAAAATCATTGATAATTTTCATGAATTCAATACATACGCGAAAGCCCTTAATCATCATATAGTCGCTTGACTTGTAAATCATGAAATAGATCATCAATAACCTGGAAATTCTTGACTTGACATTTTATCAAACACATGGTGGACTCATGATACTAATTCAAAATCATGTTATTCGAGAGTGAAATAAGATGAGGAAACTTAATGCAAATCAACCCACCAACATGCAGTAAAACCCACATGTAGGGCAACTTGAAATCCATCATTAGAACACATAATGGATCATAGTTTCATAGCTCAAAACATACATATTCTCAATCGACAAAGATAAACTCATAGTGTAAGCTTAAAATAGATATTCATGCATAAACAACAATACTTTGATAAAACCCCAACATAATTCATGCTCATATTTCATAATAAGAGATACCCATAATTAATAAAATATGAAATCACACAATTTTCATAAAAAGGAAGATTGGGATCCATGGGTGAAAGAATCCAATGGATGAAATCCACATACCTCAAACATGGCTTTTCTTGAGATGAGCTTGAAGGAGACTTAGATCTTGAAGTGAATCCTTGAGTTCTAAAGTTAAGCTTGAAATCCTTGAATTTGGAATGAGATATTTGGTTAATTTTTGGAGAGGTTTATTAGAGGTTTTTGAGTGATATAAAGTTAAAAAATGGCTAAGTATGGGTGATTTCACGCTTTAGTGCGCATGGGGCTATGACCACAATGCCCTTGGCCTACATAGAAAAACCAAGGAAAAACTTACGCTGGTTAGCGTCCTTGGTGCAACACGGACCCATCAATAGGAAATATTTGTATTGCTCTATGCCCTAGGCGCGTCGCTGCTTGGGTGCGGACAGATACAATTTCTCGAAAATTAGCAAAAATTATTTTTCGCTAAGGGTCCTCTAAAGTTTGGTTTTACCATTACCCTCTAAATTTTCCCCCCTGATCAAGAATATGAAGTCGGTTTTTCGATAGCATGCACTAAGTTTGAGATATATGAAAATTATGATTATGGGCATTTTGAAGCACATTTTTGGGGCGTTTCAATGTCTCCCCCTTGGTAACAATCATCCCCAAGTATCAAAGAAACATGCATAAGAGAAGTAATCATGAAGATTTCAGCCTGACATAACTGGAACAAATGCACTTAAACATCATTTTCAAAAATCTTAACATGAATGTCAAAAATCTTAACATGAATGTCAAAAATCATCATAAACTTGTCACCATGAACATGAATGCATGCAAAATGACATAAAGATTTGAAATCATGTAGGGGACTTAGATTAGTCCTTCAGATTGAGTAGAGTGGAAGACATATGGTTATCGCTTTTTCATGTCCACCTCAGCTTCCTATGTGGCACTTTCAACTTGTTCATTCCTCCAAAGGACCTTGACGGAGGCTGCATCTTTGTTTCTCTATCTCTTCACTTATCCTTCCACCGGAACCTCCGCATAGGTCAAATTATCTTAGGCAAAACCCACAACATCTAAAGGCACTATAACACTTGTGTCACCCATACACTTTCTCATTATGTACACATGGAAGACCAGATGAACCATATTCATCTCCATAGGCAACTTCAACTCATATGCAACCTTACCCACTCTCCTCAAAATTCTATAAGGACCCATAAACCTTGGGCTCAATTTCCTTTTGTTACCAAATCGAACCACCCCCTTCATAGGTGAGGCTTTCAAGTAAACCAATCACCAATCATAAACTCAAGATCTCTTCTCCTCACATCGGAATAGAATTTTTGTCTACTTTGGGGCTTTCCTCAATCTCTCCCTTATCAACCTCACCATATCCAAGGCCTCCATGACCAAATTCGTACTAGCAAATCCATCTCCCCCACTTCAAACCATCCAACCGGGGACCTATAATGCCTACATATAAAGCTTCAAAGGGAGCCATACCAATGCTTGAGCGGTAGCTATTGTTGTATGCAAACTCAATAAGTAGAAGATGTTTATCATAACTACCCTTAAACTCCAAAACACAAGCTCTAAGCATATCCTCAAGAGTTTGGATAGTCCTCTCAGCTTGCCTATCCATTTGAGGATGAAAAGTCGTTCTAAGCTTAACCTTGGTACCAAGACCTCTTTGGAAGGACCTCCAAAAATGAGAAGTGAATTGAGCACCCCGATCCAAAATAATAGATAAGGGTAGCCCATACAATCTAACCAACTCATGAATATACAACTTGGCATGATCTTCGGCACCATAAGTGGTTTTGACAGGTAGAAAGTGAACCGACTTTGTCTTTCTATCCACAACATCCAAAATAGAGTCAAAGTGTTTCCTAGTATTAGGCAACCCAACCACAAAGTCCATGTTCATCTCTTTCCACTTCCAAGTAGGAATTTCTATATCTTGGGCTAGGCCACACAGCCTTTGATGTTCAGTTTTGACTTGTTGGCAATTATGACATTCAGATATGCACTTGGCAATATCCCTCTTTATACCACCCCACCAATACACCTCCCTCAAGTCTCTATACATCTTTGTAGAACCGGGGTGAATGAATAGGATGAATTATGGGACTCTTTCAAGATCAATTCTTTCAAATCAACCATATTTGGCACACACAATCTGCCTTAGTACCTAAGGGCCCCATCTTCCCCTTGGGAGAAAACTTTCACTTTACCATCTATCACCAAGGCCTTCAACTCTAGCAAAGTGGGGTCAAGATCTTGTTTTTCCTTTACCCCCTCAATCAGGGAAGATTTAGAACCATCAACAACTACTACACCATTATCAACTTCATCGAACCTAACCCCCAATCTAGCCAACTAGTGAACCTCTCTAGCCACCTCCTTGCCACCATCCTCAACATTAGATAGACTACCCATGGACACTCTACTTAGAGCATCGACCACAACATTAGCTTTGCCGGGATGATAATGCACACTCATATCATAGTATTTAAGAAGCTCTAACCACCTTCTTTGTATCAAGTTAAGATCCTTTTGGGTGAACACATATTGGAGACTCTTGTGGTTAGTAAACACATCAACATGAATCCCATACAAGTAGTGACGCCACATTTTCAAAGAAAATACCATAGTTGCCAATTCAAGATCATGGGTGGGATAATTCTTCTCATGCATCTTAAGTTGCCTAGAGGCATATGCTATCACCATACCATTTTACATAAAAACACACCCCAAACCAATTCTTGACGCATCACAATATACCGCGAACCCTTCAAACCCTTCCGGTAGAGCCAAGATAGGAGCAGAGACAAGCTTGTCTTTTCAAAGTTTGAAAACTCTTCTCACAAACCTCCGATAATAACCCGCCAAACCCACGAAGCTCCTAATATCTGATGGAGTCAAGGGTCTAGGCCAAATACTAATTACCTCCGTCTTCTTAGGATCCACTTAATGCCATCACCCGACACCACATGCCCTAGAAAGGCAACCTCTTTCAACCAAAACTCACATTTTTCATATTTAACGTAGAATCTCTCCTCTCTTAAGATTTGCAGCACCACCCTCAAGTGATTCACATGCTCCTCCTCACTATGGGAATAAATGAAGATACCATCAATAAAGACCACCACAAACATGTCAAGGTAGGGTTTAAAGACCCTATTCATGATCCATAAATATAGAAGGTGCATTAATAAACCCAAAGGACATAACCTCAAACTCAAAATGCCCATACCTAGTCCGGAAAGTCGTCTTAGGAATATCACACTCCTTCACTTTCACTTGGTGATATCCATACTGAAGATCAATCTTAGAAAAGTGACTGTCCCTTTGAAGTTGATCAAAAAAGTCATCAATCCTTAGTAGAGGGTACTTGTTCTTTATGGTGACTCTATAAGGTTGCTGGTAATCAATGCACATTCTAAGAGAGCCATCATAAACAACACTGGTGCACCCCAAGGTGACTTATTAGGTCTTATGAAACCTTTTTCCAATAAATCCCTCCATTAATCCTTCGACTCCTTCAGTTCTACCAAGGCCATATGGTAAGGGGAACAGAAATGGGTTGAGTATCGGGAAGGAGGTTTATACCAAAGTCTAATTCCCTTTCGGGGGGAATGCTGGGAAGCTCATTGGAAAAGACATCAAAATACTCATTGACCACCTGAACCGACTCAATAGGAAGGACTTTGGACTCCATATCCCTAGCCCTCTCTAGATGATAAAGGCAACCCTTAGAAATAAACTTTTGGGCTTTACAAGAAATGAATCTACCCTTGACCACCACATCATGACTTTCCCACTCAAAGATAGGCTCATTAGGGAATTGGAATTTAACTCTACGGGTTCTACAATCAATAGAAGCATAAAATGAATGCAACCAATCCATCGTAAGAATGACATGAAAATCCACCATATCTAATTCAACAAAATCACCAGGCAAGACTTTATGCATTATAAACATGGGACAATTTCTATAGACTCTTTTAGCAACAATGGACTCAGCAATGGCGGTTGACACTTCATAGGGTTCACATAACAATTCGGGACAAACATGAAGCATTTTGGAAACAAAAGGAGTAATAACAGAAAGTATGGCACCTGAGTCTATCAATGAATACATATCAAAATAAAAAACCTTTAACATACCAGTGACGACATCGGGCACCTTATCCACCCCTTGTCTTCCTTGAAGTGCATAGAGTCTATTTTGCCTTGGAGCACGTCCTTATTGGCCTTCCTTAGCCCTTAGACCCGTATTTGCACCTTTGCCTTGTGTATGACTATCTCTACCTTTATTTTGAGTATGATGACAATTGATAACTTTGTGACCCATTTCAGCACAACCAAAGCAAGCATTAGAATTCCTCAAAAATGGACCACTAGGATTCTTTTCACACCTTGGGCATCTAGGATTTGTCATTCCTCTATTACCCCCTTGGAATCTTGGGTTGGTCATCGTATCATTGGAAAACCTCTTTTTAGGTGCATTGGATGACCCATGGCCTTGGAATTTGTGGCCTTGAGAAATCTGGCCACCCTTAAAACCTTGAAAACAACCTTCAAAATGAGCCCTCTTGGACTCACCACTACTTCTTTTTCTAACCTTTTCCCCTCTAGTTGCTCGGCATATGTCATGAGCCGAGACAAGTCCATATTTTCTACTAGCATGGTGGTACGACACTCCTCATTAGCCAAGTTGGACACTCTCTACAAAAATTTGTTCATCCTTGATCTAGGTTCGGCAACCTATTGTGGAGCATACTTGGATAGCTTGTTGACCTTGAGGGCATACTCCCACATACTCACGGAACCTTGCTTAAGGTTCATAAACTCCATTAGGTTAGCCTACCTTAGCTCAATAGGAAGGAACTGACTGAGGAATGTGTCTTTGAACTCTTCCGAAAGGATAAAATTATCATTCCCCTTCTCTTACTTCCATTGTGTAAACCAAATTTGAGCTACCCCTTTGAGTTGCTAGGCCGCCAACTCCCCCTTTTCTTCCGAATAGACCTCCATGATGGAAAGCAACTTGTACACCTCATCTATGAACTCTTGGGGATCCTCATTCGTCTTTGATCCATGGAACTCCGATGGATTCATTCTTGTGAAATCCCTCACCCTAGAAGTCCGAGTGGGAGCATGAGGGGCTTAGGTCCCTAGGTTAATTTGGTTGGTCATAGCGTGAGCAAACATTGTAATAGCATCTCGGAACTCATCTTGTACTACCCTTACATATTGAAGAGCTTAAGGAGCGGGAGGGGCTAATTGCTATCGGGTGTATGGGCTCTCCTTAGTCTCCCTCTTGGAATCGGCATGATGTAGAAGAGCAAAGAGCATTTATTAGGGAAAAATCCTTACACTTACATCTAAAGAATGATATATGCCATGAAGAAGTGAAACATTTCCCAAAACGCCTCATAGCCTCCCATTTAGGGTTGTGGCGTGCTTTACAACCATACTCTAATCGACGCAGTGTGTTAGATTCTGAGGACCATTAACAACCAAGTGCTCTATACCATGTTTGTCATAACCCAAGCCTAGGGCCTAGACGTGACACGATAAATAGGAATCCAAAGGGACCCTAACAAGCCTCTTAGCATATTAATCATACATCCTTGGTCGCGGAAACAAAGTAAACATCAAAAAGAGACATAATAAAAAGGGATGCAGGACTAAGGGGAAATCTTGATATTCATAAAAGCATAAAAGAGTCAAACTAATAGCATAAGTACATCATAATATCCAACAACACCTCTAACATAGAATGGAACGGGGGCCAAGACATTTTTCGGGCTCACCATCATATTAACAAGTGAACAGAAAGAAGTCTCAAGATAGCAAGTGTAATGTAGATAGTGTCCTTGAGCTTGAGGACTCACCAAAGCTTATCTGGGAAGTATCAACTAGCTATGTGGAGGATGATCAGAAGGTGCTCTAGTTCTTACATGGTAACATCATGTAGGCATAGAGTATGCGTTAGTACGTTTGAATGTACAAAGTATGCAAGATGCAATTCAACAAGATATACGCCAATGTGGTCAAACTGAATAATCAGACACAATAGACATATAATCTCATATGACATGCATGATCAATGCTTATACTAAAACATGCTTGTAATTCATTCATCTTGCATAATATAAAACATAACATGTCTGGGAAGTGACCTCAACCGACATAGACCAAGTAGCAACAGTTTGGAATCCAAGAATGACACCCCTAGGTAAGTTGGAACGGTCATGAGACCCTTCTTCCCCGGCCATTTGTGGTCTACTTGCCAAGGCAAATCAAATATGCTAACATGAATAGATGGATCCACTAGTATAGCAAGACTAATAACCATAATCCTATGATGGCACATAATTTAGAAACAAAAGATTTTATATAAGGACCCTTTTTAAATGACCCCAAAAAAGTTCCCGAAAATGTGCCTCGGAAGTGCCCGGAGTCGTAATTTCCATATATCTCAAAATCTGTGCCTGGTATCAAATAATTTGATTTCATATTCTTGATTAGGTGGTCAAATTGAGTGAGGAACTGGTCTAACCTCGAATAAAGAGCAACCATAGAAAAATTTGAAAATCGCAAAAATACGATTTCCAGAGAGCATCTGCGCCCTTGGCGCAACGTGCCAAGGGTGTGCTCCTGTGTATTTTTGTTGACATTTTTTCTATCGCGGTCCAAAACTTTTGGATCTTGGGCCTAAGTGTTCCCAAAGATGAAAATAACTATACTTAGCCATATTTCACCTTCATATCTTTCTAGACATTCCCCAATGCTCACTCAAACACTTAACCAAATATTTAACTCTTAATTTCAAGTCCAAAAACTCATCCGGATATTAAGGGTCTCATTCAAGCTTCAAGTCTTCATCTCCAATCTTCTTCAAGGATTCACCAAAGCTAAGATATGTGGGTTTGTTTCATGGGTTCCTTTCACCCATGATGCCCAAGCTTCCTTTTATCCTAAATTGCATGATTTAAAGTTGATTTATTCTTTGGTCTTACTCATTTATGAATTTCACTACACATTATGTTGTGGTTTCATGAAATTGTGATTCTTTTAATATGTTTTGAGATATAAATCTAAGATCTGTTGTGAGATTTGATGAAGGACTTTGATGTATATTGCTTGAGGGTATTACCAAGTATCTATTGATGATTTTATACTGAATTTTCTAGCATGATTCCACTTTTTAATTGCATGGTTTTACACTAGCACAACACACCCATCGAGTGTTTGATAAAATGTTCGGTTATGGTTTCTTGAGGAATTGAAGGTCCAATGCATGTCTTATGAGTTGAATGACTATATGATGATGAAAGAAATGTGTGTGTGTGTGTGTGTGTCTGTGTGTGTGTGTATATCTATATATATATATATATATATATATATATATATATATATATATATGATATTCTTCTATATAGTGTTGGAAATTGACCATGCCTCACTCGGGGTAGTTAATAGCCCTGGTAACCATGTCGAAGGGTTTGTACCTCAGTCACCAAGGGTGGTAGGGTGAGACGATCCACTAACCAGTTGAGGGGTTTGTACCTCAATCACCAGGGGTGGTAGGGTGAGACTATCCACCAACCAAGCCGAGGGGTTCGCACCTTGATAACCATGTCGGGGGGTTTGTACTCGGTCACCAAGGGTGGTAGGGTGTGAAGATCCACAAACCAATTGATGGTGTTGGTACCTCAATCACCAAGGGTGGTAGGGTGAGACGACCCACCAATATATGATGGTCTCTTCTTTCACATGTATTAAGTTCTATGTAAGCATGTTTTACTTAAGCATTGATCATACATGCCATATTGTTATTATGCCATCTATTGCTTATCTCTATGCATTTTAACTATGATGACTATCTCTTGTTGCATTGCTTCCAACATAGGTAGTACATTCAAACATATTAATGCATACTCTATGCCTACATGATGTCACCATGTAGGAACCGGAGCCCCACTTGAGCATCCTCCTCCACGTGGCTAGAACGATCTCTCTCAAGCTTCATGGTGAGTCCTCCATTCGGGGGATGATGCTTATGATCTCATGCTATGTTATAAGACTAACTTTCTTTTATGTATATATTGACTATAAGGGTGAGCCCCGTTGCTTGTCTCGGCTCCCACTCTTATCTATGTGGTAGAAGTGTTGTTGGACATGTTATGTATTGAGCCTTGACTCTCTTGTTTGGTGCTTATGTTATGAAAGTATCCCTTTAGCCCTTTTACTTTACTTCTGCTCTTATTATGCTATTTAATTACTTCCACGACCAATGATGTGTAATGATATGTTAAGAGGCTTACTTGGGGTCCCTTCGGGTTCTCCATGCGTCGTGTCACTTCTACGCCCTAGGCTTGGGTCATGACAATCTTAGTATCAGAGTACTAGGTTGTTAATGGTCTTCAGGATCCAACACACCATGTTGATTAGAGTCTTGTTCATAGTTGTGTTGTGCACCATAACTATCAACTAGAGGTTATGAGGCGTTTAGGAAATATTTCCCTTTTTATTACTCTATTGTCGTGCTATAATAGTTGAGGTAAGGTTTTCTCCCTAACGATTGTCCTTTGCTATAGCATACCCTTGACTCCATTTGACCCATATATCCACAGAACGTTAAGAAGAATAGCCCAACGTAACGCCAACAATACGACCAATGCAGCTCTGAACAAGAATGAGAATGAAAATATTGATCATGAGAACCTACCTCCTCTTAAGGACATTGCTCCACAGCCTCAGGACTTTAATGTTAATGCTTATCAGAGGAATCAATACAGGCTGAATCCTATGCTTATGGAGGTGACTAGAGCTATTTGTTGCCACCACTATCAGTTGATACAAAGTTCACAATCATGAGTGGGTTGCTTTAGATGCTACAAAACAATGGGCTATTTGTGGGCTTACCATCGGAGGATCGTCATAACCACCTATAGAATGTTGCATTCATCTGCAAGAGTGTGATGGGAACATAAAATTTGTCTATGGATGCTATGGGACTTTGTGTCTTCCCATTGTCTCTTACAAGTAATGTAGCATTATGGCTATCAGAGCTCTCCCAGAGTTTAATCACCAGTTAGGTAGATTTGCAGAAAGCCTTTTTAGAGAGGTACTTCCCTAGATCCAAGAAGCTCAAGTTGAAGGACCAGATAAATAACTTTGAGCAACTTCCTTGGTGATACGATCAGTACTACTTGGGAGCGATTCACCAAATGTTTGAGAAGTGTCCCACACCACAAGATAATTGATGATGCTTTGGTAGAGATCTTCTACCATGCCCTTGATGTGAATAGTCAGGCTTGTGCTAACACTATCATGGGGGGCATGTCCTTAGATCAACCATTCACAAGTATAGCAGAATGGGTGGATAAAGTAGTAAAGACTAATCGTGCATGGGGGCAGAGAGACATGTCATCGACCAAAAGCTCGTGTGTTGTCAGTGTTAGTTCAGAGCAAGCAAAGATCAATGAAGAAAATGTGCAAGAGCTTGTCCAAATTCACATAGGTATGAAGGTGATGATGAAGCGAAACCAAGAACGAGTCAATGCAGCGGCTCATCAACCTCCATGTGAACTAATGTATGATGATCCTTATTATAATCAAGACATATGTTTTTTTGTTGACCACAGGAGGGGTTTCTAGACCAATATCCAAAGCTTCAATCATGAGTACTGGTGCCAAGGTCAAGGAATCCAAGGTTGGAACTTCAATAGAGATGGAGCATTCAGGGGAAACTACAGAGGATATTATGATATGAAAAGGGTCCAGAGAGAGATACAGATAAGGATCGCAGAGATGGCCTCAGAATTGGACCCTATGTGTGCAGGTTCAAGTAGCTCAAGGATTGAGGAGATGTTTGATCATCTGTTGAAGAAAGCTGAGACATAGGATAAGACTCTAAGGGGCATGAAATCTTATATTGTCAGCATTAATCAGAAAACTAATTCTCATTTTGTCGTTGTCAAACAGCTTGAACAATAGTTTGATCAAGTGTTGATTCAACTAAATCAGCATTAGAGGGGTACACTGACAAGCAACATAGTTCAGAATCTTAAGAATGAAGGGCATTGTATGGAGATTATTACACGGAGTGGCGAGACCACCATTAATCCTCCTATGCCAGATGATGTGGATGATGTGCGAGAGGAGATAGTTGTGGCCAAGGATGCAGATATGGGAGATGATTGTGGAAAGGATGGGGTGAGTGAAGCTGCTGCTGCACTACAGAAGTTGAAGTCCATTCCTAGGTCTCCTCCCCCCTTCACTCAAAGAATTAAAAAAAAGGGAGCAGGAAGGCAAGTTCAAGCACTTTTTCTCTATGCTGAAACAACTCTCCATCAGGATCTCTCTCATTAAGGCGTTGGAGAAGATTCCAGGGTATGCTAAGTATATGAAGGACTTGGTTACTAAAAAGCAAACTATGAGTCAGGAGCTCTCCCAAGAGCTTCAGTATTGTAGTGCTATTGCTACGAGAGAAGGAGAAAAGACAAAGAGGAAGGTTCCAAAGTCTAGGGCCAAATTCGTGAAGAAAGTTGGGAATTCTTCAATCCCAGGTAAGTAAAGGCTATCCAAAGCATAGGATTGTTCTCCCATGTGCCCCCATGATTGAGTTTGGTTGACTAGTTGAAGTAATGAGTCTTACTTGTGATTTATTGGATGTAACCATGAAAATTATCTTTAAATTTTTGTATATTTTCATAAATGATGACAATCATATTTGAATTTACTATTTACATATGTTATTGGATGATTGCGTACCTAATCTACATGATTTTTCCTGTTAATGACTTCAAAAATGAACTTATGGGTAATGTCTAGAGCCTGGGATATCTGATTGTGTTGTTTGTTGTGGTCCGAGTCTTGAGATGGTGTGGTGATAGCTGCAATGTAGTTAATGTCCCCAAGGTGTAAACGAGATTAAGATTGAGATTGAACGAAGAATCTATTACTTGAGTTGATAGAATGTTAGATGAGATGAGGTCCCTGCCTGGGGGGAGGGGGTTATATAACCATCTAATGTTGATAGACTTATGAGAATATCGAGTCCTGGGAGGAGTATTAGCACTAAAATGGGTAAGAGTGAGTCTCACTCGTACTCATTAACTACTAGCTAGAATAGGAGAGGATTGGACCGTGAAAGCGAATGTTTCTCTTGTCCTGCAGAGGACTTGACAAACTTCCTTGGGATCTCTGACAAACTCATCCTTTACCCAAACAAGGTACTGGCCGGATGTGGCAACGACATCTCTTCATTGTATCATCACTAGCTTATAGATGGTGATTGTCGATTACAGAAACTCCTAGATAGGTTTCATGTTGATAGTACTCTGAGATTGATATGATAGTGTGATATCTTGACGGATAGTGATATGATTTAGTTATGTTCCTTACTCTGAGTTGAGGTTGAGTGATTGGTGAGTTGATGCTATTGTATATTGTATAGCCTCCATTATTTACTTTAGCTTGTTTTACATACAATACATTCCATGTACTAATACCCCTTCGCCGCTAC
The DNA here is from genome assembly GCA_026153255.1 of Solanum medicagineum. Taxonomy (NCBI): domain Eukaryota; kingdom Viridiplantae; phylum Streptophyta; class Magnoliopsida; order Solanales; family Solanaceae; genus Solanum; species Solanum medicagineum. Next base: position 16,790 of record JAPFFP010064284.1, on the reverse strand, counting down.
ATCATTTTATGATGCAGATTCTTAAGACAAAGGACTTCAGCAGGCTAATCGCTGAGTTTAACAGATCCCTAGAAAGAGACTTGGTGAGTCCTCCCTTTTTTTCGAAGGACATATTTATCTTTTTATCTGTTTTGAGGTATTTCATTGGATTGTGGTAGCCATGACCTGTCATGGTACCTTCTTAGAGTATAGCTATAGATGCTTCATAGACATAGACAACTGCTAGTCGATGTTGAGATGGTTTTCCCCATTCCTTATTGCAATTGAGTTGCTCTTTCCTTCGTACTCTATATGATAGTCATTGTAATAGTCTTATAGCCCATGATAGCCTTTTTAATTTCTTAATATCTTCCACAAATGAATTGTACTGAACGAATGCGATGAGACTATGTGGTTCGCTTGGGGGCTAGCAATAGTCTCCAAGTGCCAGTTACGTCTAGGGTACCCTCCTAGGGCGTGATAAACTTGGTGTCAGAGTACAGAGTTCGAGTGTCGTAGAGAGTCTATGAAGTCGTGTCTAGTAGTGTCTTATTTATGGGTGTAATGTGCACCACACTTCATAAGCAAGAGGCTATAAGGCATTAGGAAGTGTTACCCTTCTTCTGTGATCTAAGTTCGTGCGATAGAGTTTAACTTTTTGGAAATCTCATTTTGACTCGTGCATTACATGTTGACAGAAAATGCCGCAAAAGAGAACAGTTGCTCAAAGAGATACTTCAGCCCCAGATGCTCAGAATGCCCAACCAGAGGTCTTGGTTCAGACAAAGGCAAGGAGACGAGGACGGCCTGCTAGGACTGCTGAAGTCCCACAAGCACCCCCTGCACAGCCCTAGCCAGCTCTTAGCACCGAGGCAGAGTTTACGGAAGCCATCACCATGATGGATCAGTTGGCTTGCAAGGGTAACAGCCAAGGTTCTCAAGCTCCGAGTTCTAGCTCACAGGAGCGCTCAGCTGCCACCAGACTTAGAGACTTCAAGAGGATGAACCCCCTAGTGTATACGGGGTCGAACGTGGAGGAGGACCCGTAGAATTTTATTGATGAAATGTACATAGTATTTAAAGCTATGCATGCTGACGAGGTTGAGAGAGTTGAGCTTTTTTCCTACTAGCTGAAGGACGTTGCTAATGTGTGGTACAACCAATGGGAGGAGAGTAAGGGTGAGAATGCAGATCTTATAGAATGGGAAGAGTTTGAAGCCACATTCCTTGACCATTTCTTTCCTCAAGAGTTGAGAGAGGCGAAGGTGGATGAGTTTAAGAACCTAAAGCAAGGAGGGATGACTATGAAGGAATATGGCTTTAAGATTATTAAGCTATCCAGGTATGCTCTGGAGATGGTCCAAGACGTGAGGGCCAGGATGAGGATGTTCGTGGCTGGTTTAGGCAGACATGTGCAGAAAGAGTACAAGGCAGCCTTGTCAATTCCCATCATGCACATCTCTAAAATCATGGTGTATGCTCAAGAGACAGAGGAGGATAAAAAGAGAGACAGAGAAGAGCAGATGAACAGAAAGGCGAACTCAACAGGATATGAGCCTAGCCAGCAGAGGCAGAATAAGAGGGATAAGTCTTACTTCCAGAAACGATCATCTCATCATGAACCTTCTATAGCAAATGCACCTATTCAGCCAAATAGGTATGATAAAAAATCTCATAGTCAGTAGAATTTTAGGGCTTAGGGTGCTCAATTTCAGGCCAGTGTGACCCAAGGTGCGAGGGGAAAGCCACCTTGTGACAATTGTGGTAAGCTTCATCTGGGTGAGTGTCATGTGTGCAAGGATGTTCTTTATTCATGTAGACAATGGGTCACGTCAGTTATGAATGTCCAATGAGGAGGCAAGGTAAAGGGAGCAGCAGAGCTCAGTCTTCCACAGCACCCCCCAGTGGGCAATTACCAGAGGGGTACTACTACTGGTACAGGAGGTAGGACGAACCACCTTTATGCTATGGGTAATTGCAGGATCAGTAGGCTGCACCAGATCTTGTTAAGGGTATGCTTCGAGTATTTACTTTTGATTGCTATGCATTGCTTGACCCAGGTGCCACTTTGTCTTTTCTGACTCCTAATGTGGCTAGTAAGTTTGGGATTCTACCATTGCTTAGATCGTTTGCTATTTCCACTCCTACTGCTGAGTCTATCTTAGCTGAGAGAGTTTATAGGGAATGTATAGTGTCCATTTATCATAGAAACACCTTAGCTGACTTGGTAGAATTGGAGATGGTTGACTTTGATGTGATACTAGACATGAATTGGCTTCATGCGTGTTATTCTTCTGTTGACTATAGAACCCGAATTGTCAAGTTCCAATTTCCTATTGAACTTGTCTTAGAGTGGAAAGGGAATTCTGTTGCACCTAATGGCAAGTTTATCTCTTATCTTAGAGCAAGAAAGTTAATCTCCAAGGGTTGTATTTACCACCTCGTGCGAGTTAAGTCTGATGATGTTGAATCTTTTACTTTTGAGTCAGTCTCGATTATGAATGAGTTCCCTGAGGTGTTTCCTAATGATCTACCTGGAGTCCCTCCTGATAGTGAGATTGACTTTGGGATTGATGTTTTTCCCGAGACTAACCCATTTCAATTCGACCTTATAGAATGGCCCCGCAGAGTTCAAAGAATTGAAAGAATAGTTGAAAGGCTTATCAGTGAAAGGTTTCATAAGGCCTAATGTCTCTCCTTAGGGTGCTCCTGTCCTATTCGTGCATAAGAAAGATGGGTCTCTCAGAATGTGCATAGACTACCGGCAACTGAACAAGGTCACCATAAAGAGTAAGTATCCTCTTGCCAAAATAGATGATCTATTTGACCTACTTCAGGTCGTTACTTGTTTCTCCAAGATAGACCTCAGATTAGGCTATCATCAATTGAACGTGAGGGAAAGTGATATTCCAAAGACGACCTTTAGGATAGGGTGTGGCCATTTTGAGTTCTTGGTCATGTCCTTTAGGTTGGCTAATGCATCTGCGGCTTTCATGGATTTGATGAACAGGGTATTCAGACCGTATTTTAACCATTTCGTGATTTTTTTTATTAATAATATTCTGGTATATTCAAAGAATGGAGAGGAGCATGCTAATCATCTTTGAGTGGTTTTGCGAATTCTCAAAGACCATGAGTTGTATGTGAAATTCTCAAAGTATTAATTCTAGCTCAAGTCTGTGGCTTTCCTAGGCCATATTATTTCGAGAGATGGTATTCAAGTGGATACTCAGAAAAATAAAGCAGTTAAGAACTGGCCTATACCAACTTCTCTGACAGAAATAAGAAGTTTCTTGGGTTTGGTAGGCTACTATAGTAGATTTGTTGAGGGCTTCTCTTCTTTTTCAGCACCATTGACCAAGACTAACTCAGACGAAGGCCAAGTTTCAGTGGTCTGAGGAATGTGAAAAGAGTTTCCAAGAGTTGAAGACTAGGTTGACTATAACACCAGTGTTGACCTTGCAAGACGGGACTGGGGACTTCGTGATATACTGTGATGCATTAAGAGTTGGATTAGGTTGTGTACTTATGCAGATAGGGAAGGTGATAGCTTATGTTTCCAGACAACTTACGATCTATGAGAACAATTATTCGACTCATGATCTCGAGTTAGCTGCGGTGTTACTCGCACATAAGATTTGGTGTCACTCTTTGTATGGAGTTCAAGAGGAAGTGTTAATTGACCTCAAGAGCTTGTAATACGTGTTCAACCAGAAGGAGTTCAACATGTGGTAGAGGATACGGTTGGATTTTCTCAAGGACTATGACATAAGCATTCTTTACTATCCAGGTAAGGTTAATATTATTTCTGATGCTCTTAGCAGGTTTTCCATGGGTAGCACTATCCATGTGGAGGAAGAGAAAAGAGAACTAGCTAAAGAAGTGCATAGGTTGGCTCAATTGGGAGTGCAACTTGAGGAGAACAATGAAGGCGAGGTCAATGTTCATAATGGGTCTGCTTCATCCTTGGTATCAGAAGTGAAGGAAAAGCAATACCAAGATCCTGTTTAGTTCCAATTGAAAGAAATGGGTCACAAACATAAAGTGATGGTTTTCTCCATAGGGGGAGATGGGTGTTGAGATATCAGGTTAGACTGTATGAGCCCGATATTGATGGTGTTTGAGGTAGGATCATGGTTGAAGCTCATAGCTCTAGAAATTCTATTCACCCCTGTTCCACAAAGATGTACCACGACTTGAGAGAAGTCTATTAGTGGAATGGAATAAAGAGGGACATTGTTGAATTCATCTCTAAGTTCCCTAATAGTCAACTGGTCAAGGTTGAACACTAGAGACCGTGTGGATTAGCTCAAGACTTTGAAATTCCTGAGTGGACGTGGAAGACCGTCAACATGGATTTCATTACTGATTTACTAAGATCCCGAAAGGAGCATGATTCGATATGGGTGATTGTTGATAGGATGACTAAATCACCTTATTTTTTGGTAGTCAAGACAACTAATAAGGCTGAGGAGTATGCCCGATTATACATTCAGGAGATTAAGAGGTTGCATGGGGTTGCCTTGTCCATGATCTTGGATAAAGGAGCCCAATTCACCTCTCAATTTTAGAGATCTTTTTAGAAAGGGTTGGGTACGAAAGTGAACCTGAGCACAGCCTTCCACCCTTAGACAGATGGACAAACATAGCGCACCATTCAAACTTTGTAGGATATGTTGAGAGCGAGTGTCATCGACTTCAAAGGAAATTGGGGTTATCATTTACCATTGATTGAGTTCGCGTGCAACAATAGTTACCATGCCAACATTCAGATGGCCCCTTATGAGGCATTACATGGGAGGAGATGTAGATCACCAATTGGTTGGTTTGAGGTTGCTGAAGCTGTGTAGATTGGACCTGATCTTGTTCACAAGTCTATGGAGAAGGTGAAGGTCATTAGGGAGAGGTTGAAGATGGCACAAAGTCACCAAAAGTCCTATTCGGATGTGAGGAGAAGGGTTATGGAGTTTGAGGTAGATGATTGGGTGTACTTAAATGTGTCGCCTATGAAGGGTGTCATGAGGCTTGGTAAGAAGGGGAAGCTGATTCCACATTACATCGGTCCATACCAAATTGTGTGGTTATGAACTAGACTTGCCTTCTGAGCTAGACGGAGTCCCTTTGTTATTTCATGTTTCACTGTTGAAAAACTGTTTAGGAGATCCTACTCTGGCAGTTCCCATTGAGAGTATGAGAGTGAAGAATAGCTTTTCTTACAAAGAAATTCCATTCTAAATCCTTGATCGATAAGTTCGTAAGCTGAGGAACAAAGAGATAGCCTCCGTCAAAGTCCTATGGAGGAATCAATTTGTTGAGGAAGCTACGTGGGAAGTCGATGAAGCGATCAAACTCAAATAACCGCACCTATTCATGCCGAATGATGATGATGTCGAAGGTAATGTCCTTACCTTTAAAGCTATTGAATGTCCTCTTTTTTTGAGTTGATTTCTTAATCAGATTTTATTCTCAAGTATAAGATAGGGATAGATAAGTGATGGATAGTAGATAGTTCAAGAGCTCCCGAGTGAGAAATGAGATGAATTTTGAGGTCACTCGTGCTTTTATTCTATTTTTACTCTTCATTCGAGGACGAATGATCCCAAGGGAGAGATGATGTAGCACCCCATAAATTTACCAAAATACCCCTAAAATGTATCATGCACATATTGCATCTTCAAAAACTCTGACGGGAAATTCAAGATTGGATTTGCGATCAACACAGAAAATAAAGCGGAAAAATGATCTCGACTCGATTTAAGAGCAACCAGGTAAAAATAAATTTCCAATTTTTGTACTGAGATAGTGTTGATCTATGTCCCTAGCGCGACGTGGATGGAGCATGGAGTAACACTTTGGTTTATTTTGAAATTTTGATAAAATAGAAATTTTATGGAAATTAGCTAAATACACTAGCTTGCGCCCTGCCTCGTCGCGAACCTTTGTACCATTTTAAAAAATTCCTCTTTAAAATTCAGGAAGTTATTTTGGGTATTCCCAACCTATTTTAATACACCAAAACGTATTTCTAAGCGTAAATTCGTACTAAAGGGTTTCATAAAACCCATTTTCCTAAGTCTAAACGAGAGAAATTAAGAGAAGGAGAAAAGAAAAAGAGGAAGGTTTCAAAGTCCAAGGCCAAATTCGTGAAGAAAGTTGGGAATTCGTCAATCCAAGGTTTGTAAAGGCTACCCAGAGCATGGGATTGTTCTCCCATGTGCCCCCACGATTGAGTTAGGTTGACTACTTAAAGTAATGAGTCTTACCTGTGATTTCTTGGATGTAATCGTGAAAATTATCTTTACATTTTTGTATATTTTCATAAATTTATGACCATCATATTTGAATTTACTTTTTACATATGTTATTGGATGATTGTGTACCTAACCTACGTGATTTTTCCTGTTAGAGACTTCCAAAATGAACTTAGGGTGATGTTTAGATCCTAGGATGTCTGATTGTGTTATTTGTTGTGGTTCGAGTCTTGAGATGGGTGTGGTGATAGTTGAAGTAGACGAAGTTATTGTCCTTGAGGTCTAAACGAGATTGAGATAGAGATTGAAAGGAAGAATCTATTCCTTGAGTTGATAGAATGTTAGATGAGATGAGGTCCGTGCCTAAAGGAAAGGTTGGTTGTATAACCAGCCTGATGCTGATAGACTTATGAGCATACTGCGTCCTCGGAGAAGTATTAGCACCGAATTGGGTAAGAGTGAGTCCCACTTGTACTCATTAACTATGTGGCCAGCGCAGGAGAGGATTGGACTGAGACAGAGGATGTTTCCCTTGCCCTGCAGAGAACTTGACAGACTTCTTTGGGATCCCCGACAAACTTGTCCTTTACCCCAGCAAGGTACTGGGTTGATGTGGCAACGAAATCTCTTCATTGTATCATCACTAGCTCATAGGTGGTGGTTGTCGGTTATAGAAACTCCCATAAGGTTTCATGTGGATAGTACTCTGAGATTGGTGTGATAGTATGATGTCTTGATGGATAGTGATGTGATAGAGTCATGTTCCTTACTCTGAGTTGAGGTTGAGCGATTAGTGAGCTGATGCAATTGTATATTATTTAGTTTACATCATTTACTTTAGCCCATTTTACATACAGTACATTCAACGTACTAATGCCCCTTCGGTGCTGTATCATTTTATGATGTAGATTCTTTAGACAGAGGACTTCAGCAGGCTAATTGTTGAGGTTAACGGATCCCCAGACAGAGACTTGGTGAGTCCTCCCTTTCTTTCAGAGGACATATTTATATTTTTATCTATTTTGAGTTATTTCATTGTATGTGGTAGCCATGGCCTGTCATGGTACCTTCTTAGAGGATAGCTATAGAGCCTTCATAGACATAGACAACTGATAGTTGATGTTGAGATGGTTTTCTCCATTCCTTATTGCAATTGAGTTTCTCTTTCCTTCGTACTCTATATGATAGTCATTGTGATAGTCTTATAGCCCACTAATAGCCTTTTTAATTTCTTAATATCTTCCACAAATGAATTGATTGAACGAATGCAATGAGACTAGGTGGTTCGCTTAGGGGCTAGCAATAGTCTCTGAGTGCCAGTTACTTGTAGGGTACCTTCCCCGGGCGTGACATAAGTGATGCCTTAGTTGTGCATTATAAAGAAAAATAAAGTGAAAAGCCAGGAAAAAAGGCTGAAAAATAAAAAGAAAGCACCCAGAAAAGCTTGAGATAGGAGGAAGGGAGAATGAGATGAAAATAACAGAGTTGGTAGGGTAAATGTGTAGAAAAACATGGTGTCAAGTAGGGTCTTTAGTCACTATCCAAAATACCATACAAAGCCCTATGAGCCTATGTTACAAGCCTAGACAATACTAAAGTGACCCTAGTCCAAGTCGTTGAAGGTCTTAGTGAATAGTATAGGGGCAAGCCTATGGTATTAGGCATGATGCATGAATATCTTTTGCTAGAATGAGCGCTTTCTCATAGTCCCAATGTTATACATGAAAACATCATTGAGTGTCAGATATGGGACTTCTTTCTGTGAGGGTACTTGCATTGAATTGTTAGCATTAGGCTTATCTAGTGATTGCAGATTGCTGACAATACCTTACTTGTCATAGTTGTGTTGTCACATGTACTATTCTGTATTGGTTTGCTAGATGGCTATCTGATCTTGTTTTAAAAAGGCGGTGTGGGTATCTGAGTTTGGAATTGATGTGATGTATGCCAATGGGTTGAGGTATGTGTGTTATTGTAGTATATATATTGATTGAGCCTGTCACTTGAGAACAAGCAACAATTTTAAGTTAAGGGTGTTGATATGCTGTAAAAATACAACACTTTTGTTGCTTAAAACATGGAATTTTGTGTGTTGTCAATGCAATGTTAGTTGGTTTTATAATGTCTTTGTGTTATATTAGCGGGATTCTAGATTTGCCCTTTATATTGGGAAGAAATACAGAAGTTGCTGATTTTTGATGCAGTATGAGATCCTTTATAGGTCGTAGATTATTCTATGGATCGTAAAGAGGTTTCATGGACAATTCCAGTGAGGGGCTGATTTTCTGAAGTTGGTTTTACAAACATGCAGATGAGTCGTGGAATGATGTATGAGTCGTAGACCATGGTTTTTTCCCTAAGGATCAGAGATTTTGACTTTCTGAAGATTCTTCAAAATAAACCCCCTTCAGGGTCGTAAACCACTTTACGAGTCATATAGAGGTGTCGTAGACTTGAAGTCCAATTTTCTAGTAGCTTTGTGCGAGACCCTAGCTACGGGGCATGGAATGAAATACGGCCCGTAAACCCCTTTCATGAGGTATGCCGACCAGTTATCCTATTATTTTTAGGACTTGAATTTTACTTATATAGGTTATTTTTCATAAGTGTTTGAATAGTACTCAGAGAACTTAGTAGTTAGAGAGAGAAAGTAGTGAGATTACATTAGAGAGCATTGAGAACACTTGTATCTTAATCTTGAATCTTGTGATTCTGTTTGAGGTTGGATTTGCTTGTTCTTAATTCAATTGTGTAAGTGCTTAATTATATTCTTCCAATTCATGATTCTTGCATCTACACAAAGCATGGTAGCCAAATCCATAATTAGAGTTTTTGGAAACATGAAGAACTAACAAGGTAAACTCAGATAATTCATAATTCTTCGAATGTGTGTATGCATGTATTAATTAACACTCTTCATTTTGCATGTTTTCTAGTGGTGGACAATATTAGAACCCACCTAGTGTTACTGACTGGACCAAGGTAGTAATAAATAGGAAAAGAGATTAATTAACAGGATTCGATTAATGTGTTCTTGTCTAATCAACCAAACTAGGCCAAAGGGAAGCTGTTCTGGGACTAATAGGTAAGGGTTGGTAATGTACACTATGGAGATGGGCCAAGTCACATAGTGAAATTCACTTGTCACCTTTGACCAACAGGCTTGGTTAACTTAACTTACCATCATGCATAATACACACTAGAAAAGAATAAGGTTATTCGGTGATACTGAGATTGATTTCTCTCTTATGTGTGTTAGTTTTTATTTTCCATTGATTATTGTAAACCCTCCCCTTTGGGGAAGTAAGTTGGTTAACTACTCAAAGTGTAGTCACTGAATTCTCTTGACTCTACGTATTCCCTATGGGTACGATCCCAACATTGGATAAGTTTTATCTCTTGACAATGACCGCTTTATCCTCTAAAAGGAGGTGTAACTTGGGCGTCATCAATATTTTTAAGATAAGTTCACCAAGCCCTTTGGTCAAAGGTGAGAGGTAAATTTCACTATGCGCTTGCATGCTACACACTAGAAAAGAATTAGGGTATCCGGTGATACTAAGTTAGGGAATTATAGGGAACACAATACCCTAGTTTCTTTTCATATTGATTTCTCTCTTGTGTTTGTCAATTTTAGTTTTCATTAATTATTGCAACCCCCCTCGTTTTGGGAAGGAAGTTGGTTAGCTACTCAAATTGCAGTCATTGAATTCTCTTTAGTCTACGTATTCCTTATAGGTTCGACCCTAACCTTGGGTAGGTTCTATTTCTTGACAATGACCGCTTTATCCTCTAAAGGAGATGTAACTTGGGTGGCATCAAGTTACTATGCAATAAAGTGATTAGAATGGGAAAGAAACTGCACCAAGCTTGAGTGAAGCCAACTAGTGTGCTATGTTGATTGACTCAAATGTGAATGGTGCGTTTGAGTTAGTCACAAAGTACCCCAAACTCTCCTATCAAAAACTTGCTTCAGCTTTAACCCGTGAAAGAGAAAGTTATGTCTCTAAAAGTCTAATGTTACATCCTAAGAGTGAGATTTGAGGTCTTATAAACCATGAGTAGGATTAAGTCATCCCAGAACTGGAGGGATGATGATGGAAAGAAAGAGACGGGATAGTAAGAACAATAGTTGATTGAGGCTTGTAACTAGAGTTATTATTTATTAAGTAATAGGGTGATGAGTTTATTTCCATAAGTTTTGACGAATGAGATGTAAGTACCCTATGATTTTCAGGATGAGGTATAGGGAAAGAGTTATTGTTAAAAGGTGTTAGAGCATGCTCAAACTAGAAAGAGGTTTGTGTTGATGTGTTACAATATTCATACTATTGAGGGTGAGGTATAGATTTTGAATAGGGGAACAAAATGCTTTCAATGTGATAGATCTAAATTAAGCTTATGATTCTGAAGTGAGAGCCTATGAGATTCATAGACTTATGAGCTTATCCAGATAAGAAGGTATAGTGAATAGATGAGTGATACTTGTGTTGTGAAAAGGGAATGTGTTGATTGATATTCTCTATGAGATATTAGTGGGCCTATGCTCCCAAAGTTTTCTACCTAGTAGTTATAAGTTAGTGTAACATGATAGAAGTGTGTGATGGCCATGTTAGTACTAGACTCTAAGCGTGAATTTTGAGGTGTAGTGTTAAAGAGGAGATAACATTGTGATAGTGATAGTCTTAGTTATATTTTTTTGCTCTAAGAGGCTTTCCCTAGTGTATGTTTGAGATGACGTCACTGATTTGTAAGGAAAGTGATGTTATTGGCAGGGTACAAGTTCCCCTTAGGTAGCAATAGTGAATTGAGGATAACTCACTAGATAAGAAGAGTTTAAGATGTGTATCCATGATAGTGTAAACTTGTGTAAAGCTCTAAGTCATGACTGCTCTAAGAATCTAGACAGTCCAGCTTTGAAGCATTAATTCACTAAAGCCTGTCTACGGGCCATAAAACATTATACGGCCCGTAGAGTCTGCCGACCCAATTATCCTATACTTTTTTGGTTATGTATTTCAAATACTATTAATAGGTTTTTTTAGGTTATTTTTCATAAAGGAACAGAAGAGGGACGTGATAGAACAATAGAGAGCTTAAGAGAAACACTTGTAAAACTTTATTTCGTCTTTTAATTTTGATCTTGTGATTCTTGGTGAAGAGTTTGATTTCTTATGCTTAATTCTCTTGTGTAAGTGCTCATTTATGTTATTCAAATTCATAAGTTTTGCATTTACACTGATCATGAGTAGCTAAATCCACAACTAGGGTTGTGGGAACCATGAGGAACTAATTCTTGAAAAGTGTGCATGCATGGATTAAGTAATTCTCTTCGTATTGAATGCTTTCAAATAGTGGCCAACGTTTGAACTCACTTAGTGTTACAGACTAGATCAAGGTAGTAATGAGTAGGGGAAAAGATTAGTTAACAAGATTCGATTGATATTTTCATCTAATTAATCAAACTGGGCCAAGGGAAGGTTGTACTGGAATAATAGGTAAGGGTTAGTAATGTCACACCACGGGGATGGACCAAATCACATATTGAAATTCACCTCTCGCCTTTGCCAAAGGGTTTGGTGAACTTCACTTACCGTTCTACATGCTACACATCGAAAAATAATTCAATTATTGGGTAAAATACTGAGTTAGGAAATCATTGGGAACACAATACCCTAATTACTCTTCATACTGATTTAATATGTGTAAATTTAGAATCACTTTTCACAGTTGTTAATCAACCAAAATTGAATTGAATTCTTCTAAGTCTACCATATTCCCTAATGGATTGGACCCTGACCTTGGTTAGGTTATATATCTTGACAATGACCGCTTTAGCCTTAAAAAGGAGGTGTAGCTTGGGCGACATCAATAGTTTGGCTCCGTTACTGGGAAATATGACTAGATTTGTCTAATTCAGGTAGTTTAGGAATTAATCATTATTTCCCTCCTTTTATGTATTTTATTATTTTTGTTCTATTTCAAAGTATAGGTGTAGTGTATGCCAATACACAAAGTCGAGGCATTCCCTTGACTCCATTTGACCCTGAGATCCAAAGAATACTAAGAAGGATAGCGCAAGATAACGCAAAGAACATGAGAAATGCAGCTTAACATGTGAATAATGACAATTCACCTCCTCTTATGGACATTGATCCACAACCATAGGACTTCAATGTTGAAGCCTATCAGTGGAACTAATATCGATTGAACCCTATGGCTATGGAGGTTATGGAAGCCATTGTGTTATCGCTACTACCAGCTATCACAATGTTCATGGTTTCGAGTAGGATGCTTCAGATACTTGAAAATTGTTGATTATTCATAGGCCTACCATCAGAGGATCCACATAGTCATATGCACAACATTGCATTTGTCTGCTAGATGTGATGGGAACACATAACCTGTCTATAGATGTTGTGGGACTTCGTATCTTCCCATTATCTCTAACAGGCAATGTAGTGCTATTGCTATCCAAGCTCCTGCAGAGTTCGATCACTAGTTGCGCTGAGTTGCAGAAGGCCTTTCTGGAGAGGTAGTTCCCGAGATCGAACAAGCTCAAGTTGAAAGATCATATCAACAACTTTGAGCAACTTCCTGGTGACTTGACCAATACTACATGGGAGCAATTCACAAAGTTCTTGAGGAGTGTCCATTGTTGATTGATTCCTTGGTGGAGATCTTCAACTGTACCCTAGATGGGAATAGTCAAGAATGTACAAGTACCATCATGGGGCATGTTCATAGGTCAACCATTTGCAAAGATTGCTTAGAAGATGGAAAAGGTGATCAAGATGAATTATGCATAGGGGCAAAGAGACAAGTCATCTACTAAAAGTTCATGCATTGCCAGCATTGATCCGTAGCAAGCTAAAGTAAATGAGGAGATAACGCAAGAGCTCTCCAAGATCCACACTGGTATAGAGGTGATGATGAAGCAGAATCAAGAATGAGTTAATGCAGTTGTTCATTAGCCTCCACGAGCACTAATGTACTAGGATCCCTACTATGAGGAGGACACTTAATTCATTGTTGATCAGATGGGAGGTTTTTAGACCAACACCCAAGGGTCAAATCTCCCTATTAATGCCGAGGTCAAGGAAACCAAGGTCGGAACTATAACAAAGATGGCGTATTCAGAGACAGCCATAGAGTTTACTACAATAGGATAAGGGCCTGGACCGAGATATGGAGTGGGGTCGCAGAAATGGCTACAAAAATGGTCCTTATGTGCTATCATACAATCATGATATCGGAGCTAGCAATTCCAAAATCGAGGAGATATTCGACTGCTGTTGAATAAGGCTGAGACATAGGATAAGACCATGAGGGGATGAAATCAGACATCTCCAGCATAAAACAAAAAATTGAGTCTCATTCTATTGTTTTTAAATAGCTTAAGCAACAGTTTGGTCAAGTATCAACTTAACTCAACCAGCGTCAGAGAGGTACACTGCCTAGCAACACAGTTTAGAACCCAAAGAATAAAGGCAGTGCATGGAAGTTACTACACGTGGTAGCAATAGTGCCATTGATCCTCCCATGCCAGTAGATAATGATGATGTTCGAAACAAGATAGTTGAGGTCAAGGATGCTGATACCAGAGATGATCGTGTCAAGGATAGGGTGAATTATGCTATAAAGTCACCATAGAAGCTGAAGCCTATTCTTAGACCTCCTCTTCCCTTCCCTCAAAAGATCAAAAAGAAGGAGGAGGAGGGAAAGTTCAAACACTTTCTCCCCATACTGAAACAGCTCTCCGTCAACATCCCTCTCATTGAGGCATTGGAGAAGATATCGGGGTATGTGAATTTCATGAAGGATTTCGTCACCAAAAAGTGCACTGTGAGTCAGGAGCTCTCCTAAGAGCTTCAACGTTATAGTGCAATTGCCACAAGGTCCTTGGTGCAAAAGCGAGAAGATATCGAAGCTTTTACCATACCCTGCACCATTGGAGATGTGGAGTTCACAAAGATATTGTGTGATCTCGATGCTAGCATAAATGTGATGCCCCTTGTGGTCTTTAAGAAGCTAGGCTTGGGAGCCCCTACTCCGAAAAGCATGCAGTTGTTGATGGTTGATGGCTCAATGAAGAAGCATGTGGGGATACTCTACGATGTACTCATCAAAGTTGAGAAATTCATATTCCCCATAGACTTTGTGACCATAGATTGCGAAGTCGATAATGAAGTCTCAATCATCTTAGGAAGATCCATCCTAGCCACTGGTCGAGCACAAGTAGATATGAAAGCTGACCAACTCAGGTTTAGATTGAATGACGAAGAAATAGTCTTCAATATTTGTTTGCCAATGAATAGGCCAAACAACCTGAAGAAGGATGTTTTGGCACTTGGTGAAGTCTGAGAAACCAAGTTATCCAAGTCGTGCTGCGACAATACATCAGGCGCTACTTAGGAGGCAACCCTAGATATTTGATGTAATAGTTGTAGTTGTGTTTTATTTTTTTTAGCTTTTGGACTTGGAGGTAGTTTAATTTTTCGTATCTTGGTTGCAATTTTGGACATTGGACTTGTTATATATTGGGTAAACAGTGTGTTCTATGAAGATTATGTAGGTACATGACTGAGTCAGTCATCTTTGGCTAAAAAGGCATCAAGAAGTGCTTCTATGACTAGTTCTATGGGTCATATGTAAATCTATGAACCATACACTATGTGATAGTACACTTCCAGTGAGCAAAAAGTTGTCTACTCCATCCCATGAGCCAACTTTATGGTCTGTAGATAAAACTATGCACTGTTAATGGGGCTCGGGGATCCCATGTAAGTTTTCTGATGGATTTACTAACTATTGGGGTTTCTACGACCAACTCTATGAGTCATACCCAATTGAACGACTCATGGACTGGTCTGTGAAACCCAGTCCCCAAAACTAGGGGTTGGAAATTATATAAGATTATGATTTATGGGTCGTAAAATCGTCCACGACCCGTAAATGGTGTTTCATAGAGTCTGGGCACATTAGTTTTGGACCGACCCGGTCAAACTATAAAAAGATGGGATCAAATTAATTTGACCCTATTTTTTCCCAAAATTACATAGAAAACCCAGTGACCCCTTCTCTTGTTCTCCGATACCAATTACTGGCCACACACGTGTTTTTGGCCAACTTTCTGGCAACCCTAGGGTTCTACCTTTCCAATTCTTCCTTCAATTTCTACATCTTGGTCATTCAATTTTGTAGGTTCTTGGGCCTAAAATCCTTTTAATTACCAAAATTTGTGTGATTAGGTTGAAATTACTTGATGATTATGGTAATCCAATGAATGAACCTGTGTATGTCATTATTGTGTTTAAAATTGAATTATGAATAATTGGTTCCAATGTGTGAATATGTGTAGAGGTAAAAAATTTGTATGTATGACCTTGACTTTATGTTTGAATGATGTGATTGAAAGCAATGTGGTCACATACCATTTGAATTTAAATAACCAAATGCATGAAAGTTTGGGGTGTGATGACATATGTGTTTAATTTGATGCTAAACCATTCAAACGGGGTCAGTTGGTTTGGGAATACATGTGAAATGGTATTCGATGAGGGTGTATGATAGGATTTGTATGTGGGGTGTTGGGTATTTGATATAAGTCATATGAGGGTGTGTGTATATTGCTTCAACACTGAAAATTATTGTTGAAAATGTCACACGGGGTGCATGTTGATAGGCTTAGATACTCAGGTCACTGGTTTTCCTAATTCACGAGGGCATTGTAAGGCCCGTGGATATTTCCACAATCCATAATTGACCCTCGTATGTAAATCTAGAAACTTGAAGTTTTTGAGAACCTATCAGATGACACCTTCTACGAGTCGTAGAATATTCTAGGACTAGTAGACAATTCTTGTAGATCCCTTCCTATAAAAGTATAAACACTAGAACACATCTACGACTCAGTCTACAACTCATCGATTGTTCTACGAGTCATACCTGGTCTCATATATGCAATTCCATAGTAAGCAAAAATTATGGACACTATTTCGAGGAGAGCCTTCTACGACTCGTAGGTTTCACTATGGCCTGTAGAAGTGCCTTCGTAGTCCCTTCAGTGACCAAGTCTGATTTTAATCTTGCTTTTCATTTCTTGACTTGTGGGGCTAACTATGTTTGCTAAATATGTATGTTTCAGGTAATATGGCCCCAAAGATAAGACGTAATAAGATTCAAGCCATACAGAGGAGGCTCAGGGATGAGACCAAGGGGGAGCAGGATGCCCCAGAGGCTAATGGATTAGTTGAGGAATTTAGCATCCGACCTGACGTAGATGCTGGTAAAACACAGACACAAGCTACCACCAGACCTGTGCAAGTCCAAACCCCGTCCATTGGTGTTCACACTTGTCACGCCCTAAGTCCCGTTAGGGCGGACTGACACCCATTGCCGATGAGGCCCAGGAGAACCGACCTGTAACTGTGCGCTTACTATACATATTATGAGGGATTTGTACCTTTAGTATGCCTTAAATTAAATAAACAGTGATGATAAGCAAAAAGGAAATGCATATGACTAGGCCGTTGGGGCCACAGTGTTTTACGTACTAAA
>JAPFFP010064258.1:0-25986 GCA_026153255.1 Solanum medicagineum | reverse complement strand
TTAAGTCTTGGGCCTAAGGGTTCCCACACTTGAAAATACATATACTTAGCCTTATTTCACCCTCATATCATCCTAAATACTCACCAAAACACTTAGCCAAATATTTACTCCTAAATTCAAGTCCCAAACTTAAGACCAATCTTAAGGATTTCTTCAAGGATCTCACTCAAGTTTCAAGTCTCCATCTCCAATCTTCTTCAAGGGTTCTCCAAATTCAAGGTATGTGGTGTTGAACTATTGGTTCTTTCCACCCGTGGAGCCTAAACCCTCTTTTACTTAACAATGCATGATTTAAAGTTGATTTTACATATGAGTCTTGTATATTGAGAAATTTACTGCACAGTGATTTTAGTTCATGAAACTACAGTTGTTTTAGCATATTTTGAGCTTTAAATCTTGGATCTAATGTTGGATTTAATGTGGGGTTTTGATGTGAATGTCTTGAGGGTATTGCAAGGTGTTGGTTGATGGTTTTACAACAGATTTTCTTGCATGATTTCATCTCTAAATTCCATGGACTTTTACCCCCATTACACACCCCCAAGGTGTTTGATAAAATGTCCGGTTATGGTTTGTTGAGGAAATGAAGGCCCAAAGCATGAGATACGATATGAATGATGTTATGATAAAATAGCTTATGTATATGGTATAAATTACTATATGATAATGAAATAAGCTTACATATGATGAACTCTATAGGAAGTATTAGATTCGACCATGCCCGATCCGGGGGGACAAGAGCCCGGGTAACCAAGGGAAGGGTTCATACTTCTCCACCTAGTGATGGGGCGGCATCATCACTAACCAAGATGGGGATTGATACTTATCAACCGAGATGGGGATTCGAACTCATCCACCTAAGTGATATGGCGGCATCATTTCTAACACCAAGGGCTTTATACCTTGGAAATCTAGATTGGTCTCTTCTATATATATGATATTCTATGTGACCATGGATTACATAAGCATGTTTTACCTATGCATTGCTCATACATGTCATATTTCTATATTATGCCTATTGCCTATCGATATGCATTTTGGATTTTGATATTTATCTCTAGTTGCATTGCAGCCCACATACTTAGTACATTCAATCATACTAACGCATGCTCTTGCCTACATGATATCACCATGTAGGGATCGGAGCTCCTATTGATTCTTCTTGTGGCTAGATGGATTTCTCAGGTTAACCTTTAGTGAGTCCTCAATTCCGGGAACAGACTATTCTCTCACATTATATATTAAGATTTTCTTTGCTTTATCATATACCTATGATCATGAGGGTGAGCCCGGTGTATGTCTTGTCCCCCGCCATTATCTATGTAGTAGAGATGTTGTTGGATAAAGCTATGTATTTATGCTATGAATTGATTCTATTATCTCTTGACTCTATGTTACGACAAGTTCTCCCTTAGTCCCTTTAGCCCTTAATTCCATTCTTCAAATATCATTTAATTATTTCCATGACCAAGGATGTGTAATGATATGCTATGAGGCTTGTTTGGGGTTCTTTCGGGTTCCCCATTCGCTTGTCACGTCTAATTCATAGGCTTGCATCATGACAATAGGTACCATGGGTGGAAGGACCAAATGGTTCAACACCAAATATCTCAACTTTTGGAGAAACCTTGAAGAAGGATTTAATGGGGACTTGAAGCTTGAATGAAATCCTTGATGAAATCCTTAAGATTGGTCTTGAGTTTTGGGACTTGAATTTGGGAGTAAATATTTGGCTAAGTGTTTTGGTGAGTATTAGGGAATGTTTAGAATTATATGAGGCTGAAAGAAGGCTACGTATATGAAATTTCAAGTGTGGGAACCCTTAGGCCCAAGACTTAAAAGTCTTGGACCTAAGTCAAGAGAAAATAGGACCAAAACGGCCTCCTCACTGGAATTGCATTTTCTACACAAATGAGTTCCACAAAAATGGGCATAACTTCTTCATCCGATCTCAAAATGAGATGAAACAAAGTGCATTGGAAAGATAATTCAAAGTGATTTAATTTAATAGGTTGTGAGCCACCTAGTACTTTGTGTGCTAAGAGATATGCCCCTTCAAATATGACGCTCTAAAATCACATTTTTGCGATTTTCAAATTTCGATAAGGTTGTTCTAAAATTTGAGTTAGACCCATTTCCCACTCAATTTGATCCCCTAAACAAAAATATGAAGTTATATTTTCGAAATAATAAATAGATTTTAGATATATGGAAATTACGATTCTGGGCACTTCCAAGGCACATTTTTGGGCACTTTTTGGGGTCGTTTCAGGCTTGATTGGGAGTTCAAGTTTAGGAGAATGATGAGGGAGGAGTCAATGTTCAGAAAGGGTTTGCTTCATCTTTAGTGGCAGATGTGATAGAAAAGCAAGACCAAGATCCTATCATACTCCAACTGAAGGAGGCTATCCACAAACAGAAAGTGATGGTCTTCTCCAAAGGTGGAGGTGGAGTGTTGAGATACCATAGTAGATTGTGTGTTCTAAATGTTGATGGTATTTGATGCAGAATCGTTACTAAATCCCATAGCTCTAGGTGTTCCATTCATCCTGGCTCTACCAAGATATACCACGACTTGAGGGAAGTCTATTAATGGAGTAGAATGAAGAGGGATATTGTTGAGTTTGTTTCTAAGTGCCTAAATTGCCAACAAGTTAAAGTTGAGCATCAAAGGCCTTGCGGATTGGCTTAGAACTTTGAGATTCCTGAATGGAAGTGGGAGATGATCAATATTGACTTCATTACCAGTATACCAAGGTATTCGAAATTCATTCAGGACACCATAAACGCAAACGAACTATGTTGTTATACCAAAATTGACATTTTGTATTCAATGGCACTATTGGAATTCCCGTACAAGGTAATTTCAAATAATTGTGGGTTCTACTCCGATGGTTATTTTTAGCCAATTTTCACTAAGCGACTCAAAATGAGCTTGAAAGCCTCAAGAACCAAACAAAGGGTCATTCTGGACTAAACTAAACATTTTGGATCTGATGTGCTGTCAGAATTTTCATTTCAGGTACTTTTTTTTAAGAATGTTGACCAAAGTCAACAATGGGCCAATTCTAAAGGCTAAAAGGCAAAACTCGATACAAATTCACATCAAAAGCCCCAATTTCTCGAGTAGACTATGCTTCTAATCTAATTTGGGTCATTCTAAAGCTAATAGAACTGTTAGAATTCCTTTTTGAGGCTATTTACCCACATTTTGCACAATAATCAACTTTTCAAGGTATAAGGCCTTCCAAAATCTAGAAAACTACACAACTCCCTAATGAATGACCATACGACCGAACTACCAGTGCAGCAGGTCATAAATGACGTGGGGTCGCTATCGGAATGCACTAAATGGTAAAAATATGTTATAAGACAAAATACCTCAAAGGGTCATTATTAATCAACATAACACAGCGTCCCCAGCTTGACGAGGGAGGTGATTCAGAGGTTGAAAAGAGTGACACCATCTAGTTTAGTGAGTTGATATATGAGGCAAGAGAGCTTGAAAACAATTACCAAGGAAGCTAGAGTGATGTATAAGTATTTGAGCACAAGTCAAAGCAAGACAAACGCAAGGCAGAGGAATCGGAAAGACAAGGCAAGATGTTGCTTGACAAGACTAAGGCTCGGCAAGTATATTTACATGACAAGTCAAGATTGTCGAACTTGATGATGGCAAGACAATGTTGATTAAAGTGTTGGCATAATGCCGGCAAGAAGGAAAAAACAAAACTAAGTGTTGGATGGTAGTAGAAAATATTCGAAGTGTTGGGCAGATGCAAATTCAGCTAAGGCATGGGAAGGCATGCTTGTCATGCCCAAAGTCTTGTTAGGGTGGACTGGCACCCGTTGCCGATAAGGCTCGGGAGAATTGACCTGTATCCATGTGCTTTCTATACATATTATAAGGGATTTGTATATTTGACATGCCTTTAAGAAAATAAACAGTGATAACAAGCTAAAAGGAAATGCATATGGCTAGGCCGTTGGGGCCACGTTGTCTAAAGTACGAGACATGACCACACTTTAATTTACATAGTCTATAGAGCCTCTACATAAGGAAAAGTATCTAATAAGGGTCAGGACAGGCTCCGCCTCGGCTAACTATACAACACAAAAATATAATCTCTAGACACACAACACTCCGAAGCAACCTGGAGCTTGGTAACAGCAGCTGGATATCCTGTACTCCTATTGGGGAGATCTACTGACACCTGTACCTGCATCATGAAATGCAGGTATGCTATAAGGGACGTCAGTACGAGATAATATACTGAATATGTAAGGCAGGAAACACCGTATATGAAGTAACAACTCAAATGAAACTATGCACTGGTGTAGGATAAGAGACCACCCTTTATTATACTGTGGAATCATGCACTTTATGTTCTTTTTTATTATTTTACCTTTACTGTAAAATTTGTGCACAACAAGTAATACAAATGACCAGCTGACCAGTGGTAAATTTATATCGGGATCGGCCCTGGCTAGGCTTTTTCTTTAACCCCTTGGGGTACCCCCATGATAGGATCGACCTTGGCTAGGTGATTCTTCCACCCCTCGGGTTACCACCCATCAATACACAATTTACTTTTTCAATTACCTTTGAGATGATTCTTTCGGTGGTCACAATATTGGAGGTGTAGGACTATAGATGTAGCATGTGACATGTAGATAATCATACAAGACAAGATGATAGTGAAAAGAGTATGTTGCACAAATAATGAAATGTGTATGAGATGAAACAACTCGTGAACTTTATTTAGCAACAAGAACCCATGTAACTTGGTATCCACGTATGTATGCGATTTGGAGGTGACTATATATGGGAGCATATGAAAATGTGAAAGAGTGGAGACATGGTTAATAGTTGTGTCAGAGTTGGTAAGTGCCTTTATGTGCCAAGGAGGGATCTATGTTTCATGCCAAATAATATGAAATCAAGCAGCCTTACATACCTCGTATACGACCTCGCTATTACCTCGAGATAACTTTACCTTCCTCCAATATTTTATCTAGAACATAGTAGGTGATAAAACTAGCATTAGTAGCCAATAGATACATCTTCGCAGCCCAATCTTATTAGAAAACAACATACGGGTAGCAAGCGTATAATTATAAACTCGTCGTATTCTTTCAACCTTTCCACCCCTAATCATATTTTCTAATACACATTCTCATATACATATCATGTGCAACCTATTTTAGTGCCATAACGATCTTCAAAAGCCCACAAAAAGTAACACATAACAATTCTACACAACATACAACTAGGCGGCATAACGTTACGTCCCTTCGCCATATTTTGACACAATCCCAAACCTGTTTCAACTTTACCCAAACTGTCCTCAATCCATCTATACATCAAAATAGCACCAAAACAGTCTTAGAACAGTACCAAAGCAGTCATGAAGGATGTGAAGCAATAGCCTTCCATCCATCAGCCCACAAGTTCGTACTAAGAGCACAATTGCGATATCCTATAAGAACTCACTTTCGCAGACTGTAAAAGTGGTGCAAAAGCTTAGTTACATCACTAACAAACTATACCTTGTTAAGAACATAATTATGACTTTATAATTCAGCCAACCAAGAAGAGAAAATTCTCTTGAATAACAAGAAAAGTTCACAACAATCTTTAGGACACATGCTGTCCAACTTTTTTCAGCATATACCTAACCAACATAGTTTCTTCCTTTTCATGAAGAAACCTTACTAAACACACAACTATAATCACTTAAATTTACCTTCAAGGTTGAGGGCCTCCTTAAGAACCCTAAAAGCTTCTTTTGACTGCTTTATAAAGTCAAGAAAGAAGAACAAAGAAGCTTTGTGAAAGCTGAAATTTTTCAAGTTTAAGAATGAATTAAATTTGCTGCTTGTAACCCCTTTTAAAGGATTACTTTGGCCAAATTTCTTTTACGTTTTAAGCCTTATTTTATCAAGTTGGTATGGTACCAATTTTTCCCTTTCACTTGGGCCTTATTGGGTTGCAAACTAATGCGCCTTGGCTGCCCATTTTTCCCCTTTCTCTTAGTTAGTTTTGGCCTAAATTATTACAGAAATTGTGATGTCTTTGGGATCTTTTAATATCCTTCTTGGTCTAAAAATATAGTCCATTTATGATACTAAAACATGGGCTAAAGTTACATCCTTAACACAGACTTTATGCATAATCGAACTTGGACAAATTCGGCGTCGGTCCTCATCTCAGTTTAGCTAGCAATTTAAGCTAAGCAAGTAGGTGACTCACCTGCAGCTTCCTAAGTCCTACAAGCACCTCAATTCTCTCACTTTGGTTAGGGTTGTGATCTCCTGAATTTGATATAAAACTTATTTACACTGACCCTCTTCAGCGTTAGACATACATATCGCCCTCTAATTTGAGATTCAAGCACTTTTAGAAATGGGCGCTAATTTGACCAAACCATATCATGTTTCATTTGCATAGTACTAGTATTGTAAGATGTGGGGTGTTACAATGCACATATCACGTCTTGTGACTTCATTTGAATTTGTAATTTGTAATAGTTGTTAGAATATGACTGTTACAAAGTTAGTTTATTTTGGTTTAAGTGTCTAGTGGGGCCATATACCATGCTATGAGCAAATGTAACCTCTGTAACTACCTTGTGCAGAAATTATTTATTGTAGGTAAGCCTGGAGACGGTATCGGTAACGAGACTTACGGACCAGCACTTTCCGGAACCAGACAGATACAGGCATTATAAGTACAAAATCCAGTCAAAATCGGACCGGTACTAGGACTGGCCTTACTTATATTTTGTAGCGGCCCCTTCCTGGTCCGATAGGAAGTGGATCTGGACTAGACCAGCAGACCAGATAGTCCTATTTTTTAATTAAATAATTAGTTAAAGTTTAAAATAGTAAAGTTTAAAAAATTTTAAAAGTTTAATGTGTGAAAAACTCAGCTCTCAAATATATAAAAAATTTATAAGTTTAAACTTTAAAGTTTAAATTAAAGTTTAAAATAATAAAAAATATAAGTTTAAAAACTTTCAAAAGTTTTTAAAGTTAGTTTTAGAGTTTTAAAGTTTAAAATTATCAACTAACTATACTTTAAAGTTTAAATTTTCAAGTTTTTAACTTTTTAAAAGTTTCAAACTTATATATTATCAAATATATAACTTTAAACTTTAAATTTAAAGTTTAAACTTTAAAGTTTTAAGTTTTCAAAGTTTATAACTTTAAACTTTAAAGTTTTTATATGTTTAAGTTTCAAACTTTAGACTTTAGACTTTAAAAGTTTAAATTTCAAAATTTCAAAATATTATATTGAAATGTTAAATTTTAAAGTTTTGAATGTTTCAATTTATATTTTAATAATTTAACTTTAAAGATTTGAGTGGGAAAATATATTTTAAAACTTTTAAGACTTATAGTAAATAAGTAAATTCAAAATAATAATTAAAAAAGAAAAAAGCGAATAGGCTATAATTTTATCATGTTTTACTTTAAATTGTACAAATATTAGAAAAGAACCTAATTTACGCATCTATCTTCTAGGAAGGGTTCTATTTCAATTAGGCCTTATTATAGTGATATACTAATATCTTATACCACAATGAAAATCTTATCTAAGTGACTCTAACATTTCTAATGTAACATTTTCTGGAATTGGTTCTTGAGCTTGTTCCTCCAGAAAATTCATATCGTCTTCTCTTGATTCTGATAAAATATTATCTATATCAGCTTCAAATTGAGCTGGTAAAGTTGGAAGCCATAAATTCTTCTGCTCCACATTAATCCAGTTTCTGAATAAAACCAAAATTTACAAACTATTTGCCGCTAGAGAATATCTATGGTCTCCTATTTGGAACCTTGCCGCAATAAAAGCACCTTTTGAAGTCACTGATGATACTTGAATAGCTAGCACATCACGAGCCACTCGCTGAAATTTTGGAAAAGCTTTCCTGCGATTCTTCTACCATTTCAAAAGTTGTGGCTTGCCCTGTTCATTCTTCATGGTTTCTGTATCGTGGTTAATATATTCATCAAAATTATTTTTTCATTAGAAGTGAGACCAAGATAACTTTCTAACATATCATCAATGTTGTCCTCATATCTACATCTGGATGATTTGCATTCTTGATATTGTATTTGTTCTTTTACACTAGAATCATATAATTTCCTAGCTTCATTCTTAATGCTACTTTTAACTATTGCCAAATTATGTAATTGATTATTTTCATCATCTTCAATATCTAAATTTTAATATATACTTTCTACCTAACGTGATGCACCTATTTCTTTGTATGTTAGGTTAAATAAGCAATTAGTTAAATAAATATGAGGAATTGAAAAAAATATATGTTTCACTTTTTCAATTATTTTTTTAACAGACATTTTAAATTTTGGATTATCTTTAAATTGAGCAAATTAACCAGAAATAACATAAATGTTTGGTAAAATAGAACAAATAATTGGATAATAAAGACTGAAAATTTATTTTGCAGCTAAATTAAAAAACTTTTAAAAATTTGATAAACTCTTTAATATCAGCCCAATCATTTTCATCAAGTCAATAATCCATATCAACGTTATAAGCATTCCAAACCATAGTAACTGGCTTCCAATATTCATAAGCTACCTTAAGCACTCCATACAAAGAATTCCACCTAGTAGTTACTATTTTAAGCATTTTTCTAACAGGAAGATTGTGTTCAATACACTGATTTTCAAGTTCCTTACGTCTAGCTTTTACTTGGCATTTAAAAATAAAATAACATGTAATTTCAACTTTTACACAACCATTTTCAAACAATGCTACACCATCTCTAACAATCAAATTATAAATATGTGCAACACATTTAATATGAAAACCATCATCATAAATAGGACTAAGAACCGGTTTTAAATAATCAACAGTGTGTTTGTTGTTAGAAATATTATCTAAAATTAAACTAATTTTTTTTCTACAAATTTCATAAAATTCTAAAATATCAAGAATTGTTTGCGATATATATAAGAACTGGTTTTATGCAATTCACAACTTTTATAACCTAAAATTCTTTTTTCAATTACCCATTTTTCATCAATCTAATGTCCGGTAATTGTAAAATAATCATTACTAGTTATACTACGACCCATATTAGAACTAATAGCTAATTTACAAGTATTATATGCAAATAAGCAATGAAGAAAGTGTACATGTCGACCCTGGTAATCAAAAATGACTTTTTTAATTGTATCTATGGAAGAACCGGTAAATGATGGGTTATAAACAATTTGAATACAATGCATAGAACCCGAATTTTCTGCAAAACTAAATGGCTGAGACATAAATACATCAATTGGTCCAACAATACCTCTAAACATAGATTGGAGCAGGGGCCAAGATACACTCCGAGCTCATCGTCATAGTATCAAGTGTTCAACATAAGAAAATAACAAGAAGACCAGAGGAACATAGATAGAGTCCTCGAACTTGAGGACTCATCGAGGCTTATCTCCAAAGCACTGAGCTAGCTATGTGGAGGATGATCAAGAGGTGCTCCGGTTCCTAACATGGTAACATTATGTAGGCATAGGATATGCCTTAGTATGTTTGAATGTACTAAATATATAGGATGAAATGCACAAGACATAGGTAACATAGTCAAAATGCATAATCATAAGCAATGGATAAGTATAATATCAATGTGGCATGCATGACCAATGCTTGAGGTAAACCATGCTTGTAAATCATATAACTTACAAACATAGATTACATGTATAGGAAGAGACCATAATCATAGACCAAGCAAGCTATTACTTGGAATCCAAGGCATGTCAACCCCTTGAAAATTGATTGAGGTATCTACCCCTCAACATGGTAGTACAGGCATGTCAGCCCCCGATAAGGTTATCAAGGTACCTACCCAACATGGTAGTACAGGCATGTCATCGCCCGACAAGGTGATTGAGGTACATATCCCTAAACAAGGTAGTACGAGTATGTCACCCCCCGACAAACTAATTGAGGTACATACCCCTCAACAAGGTAGTACAGGCATGTCATCCCCTGACAAGGTGATTGAGGCATGTCACTCCCTCAACAAGGTGATTGGGCAGGTCACCTCTAACAGGGTGTGGTCAACTTGCAACACTATAGATACTTTTTATGAATTCAATACTTACATACAATTCCTTAATCATCATAAAGTCCCTAGACTCATAAACCATGTAATAGACCATCAATAATTTAAAAATCCTTATAAAGACATTTTATCAAACACTTGGCGGGCGTGTAATGCTAGTTCAAAATCATGCAATTCAAGAGTAAAATAATGTGAGAAAACTCAATGTAAATCAACCCATCAACACATAGTAAGACCCTCATATAATATACCTTGAAATCCATCATCAAATCTCATAATAGATCACAGTTTCTAGCTCAAAATATGCATCATCAATCAACATTTCATAAAACCCCAACAAGGTTTATAATCAAAATTCATAATAAGAGACACCCATAGATAATCCGACTTGAAAACATGCAATTTTCATAAAAAGGAAGGTTGGGCACCATGGGTGAAAGGATTCAATTGAAATGACCATAAAAAGTGCCCGAAAATGTACCTCGGAGGTGCTCAAAATTGTAATTTCAATATTTCTCAAAATTTGTGCGTAATATCGAAAATTCGACTTCATATTCGTGATAAGGAGATTAAATTGAGGGGGAAATTGGTCTTAACCTCGATATTAGAGAAAACGAATCGCAATTTAATTTTCCCAGAAATCAATTTCTAGAGAGCTCTCCGCGCACTAGCGTGACACATCAATGGTGCACCACAGTGTAAAGATGTTGCCAGTTTTTAGTTCGGTCCAAGCCTTTTGGGTCTTGGGCCTAAGCTTTCCTATGCGTGAAAATACCTATACTTAGCCATAGTTTACCCTCATATCATTCAATACATTCCCAAATACTCTCTCAAACACTTAGATAATACTTCATCTCAAAATTTCAAGTCCCAAAACTCATCCAGATCTTAAGGATTTCACTCAAGCTTCAAGACTCTATTTTCAATCTTCATCAAGAATTCTCCACAGCTAAGGTATGTGGGTTTCAACCATTGGGTCCTATCACCCATGGTGCCCAAGCTTCCTCTTTATCTAAATTGCATGATGTAAAGTTTATTTACTCATGGGTATTACTTATTATGAATTTCACTGCATACTATGTTGGGGTTTCATGAAATTGTGACTGTTTTACCATGTTTTGAGCTATAAATCTAAGATCTGTTGTGAGATTTGATGAAGGATTTTGATGTATATTGCTTGAGGGTGTTACCATATCTATTAATGGTTTACACTCAATTTTCTAGCATGATTCCACTCTTGAAATGGATGGTTTTACACTAGCACTACACACCCGCCAAGTGCTTGATAGAATGTCTTGTTATGATTTCTTGAGGAATTAAAGGTCCAATGCATGTCTTATGAATGACCATATGATTATGAAAGGAATTTATGTATATGATATTATCTCTATAATATTGGGGACTGACCAAGCCTCACTCGGGAGGTTGTAGGCCCGACTAACTTTGTTGAGCGGTTTGTACCTCGATTGCCTCGCTCGGGATGTGGTAGGCCTATGCAACCATGTATAGGGATTTGTACCTTGATAACCATGTTGAGGGGTTTGTACTTCATCAACCATGTTGTGAGGTTTGTGCCTTGTCAACCATATTGAGGGGTTTGTACCTCATCAACTAATTGATAGGTTTGTACCTCATTCGCCTCTCTAAGGAGGTGGTAGGCCTTGGACATTCACTAATAATGGTCTCTACTTGCACATATATTATGATATATATAAGCATGATTTTACTTCAAGCATCACTCATACATGCCATATGTTTATTCATTACCTATATTATACATTTTATTAATGGTGCTTATCACTTGTTGCATTGCACCCTACAATGTTTTATATGAATACAACGGCTAATAACTCAAGATCATGATACCTTCAATTGCCTTGAGGCATAGGCAATGACCTTCCCTTGTTGCATCAATACAAAACCCAAGCCTATATGTGAGGCATCACAATAAACAACAAAACCATATGGACCTTCGAGCAATGTCAAAATAGTGGCTAAAGTAAGACGATCATTCAACATTTAGAAAATTTTCTCACATTCGTCAGACCCTTGAAATTTCACCTTCTTTTTGGGTCAATTTAGTCAAAAGAGAGACAATAGAAGAATATGCCTTAACAAATCTTCTATAGTATCTGGCCAAATCCAAAAAGCTCCTAATATCAAAAAGAGATAATGGTCTAGGTCAATTCTTCATTGCCTCCATCTTCCTTGGATCAACTTGATTACCATCACCTGAAATAATGTGACCAAGAAAAGCCACTTCCTTAGCAAAAATTCACACTTGCCAAACTTAGCAAATAGTTGTGTATCTCTCATTATTTGTAACATAATTTGAAAATGGTCCTCATGATCCTTTGTATCTCGTTAAAAAGACCAATATATCATCTATGAACAAAACCATGAACATGTCCAAATATGATTTGAAGATCCTATTCATCAAGTCCATGAAAGTTGTGGGAGCATTTGCTAGTCCAAATAACATAACTAAAAATTCAAAATGACCATATTGAGTTCTAGATGTCATCTTTGGAATGTCATCTTCCTTCACCCTTAATTGGTGATATCATGATTGAAGATCAATCTTGGATAAATAACTTACACCTTGTAGTTAATCAAATAGGTCATCAATACTCGGAAGTGAATATTGGTTTTTGATAGTCAACTTTGTTAAATTGTCGATAATCCACACACATTCATAGCAAACCATCCTTCTTTCTTACAAACAATATGGGAGCCACCCATAGAGACACACTTGGCCTTATAAACCTTTATCAGGAAAATTTCGTAGTTGTTCCTTCAATTCTTTCAACTTTTTTGGGGCCATTAGATATGGAGGTATAAATATGGGTTGAATGTCGGGTAAAAGATCAATACCAAAATCAATTTCTCTTTAAGGAGGAATACCAGGTAAGTCATCGAAAAAGACATCGAAGAATTTACTAACAATTGAAATCGAATCAAGAGTAGGAACCTCGGACTCAACATCTATAACCTGGAAACATGATATGTGCACCCCTTGGAATTCATTTTCATAGCCTTTACGTAAGAGATAAACTTACCCCTTGAACACTGAATTTGTTCCCCTTCCACTCAAGAATAGACTCATTTCTAAAGTGACCCTACAGTTCTACAATCAATAGAAGCATTGCATGTAACCAATTCATACCAAAAATTACATCAAAATCGGTCATGTCAAGTTTAACAAGATCAAATGTAAAGACTTTATGAAAGACCGACATTGGACAATTCCTATAGATTTTCTTAGCTAGGATCGACTCACCAATTAGAGTATACACTGAATAGGGTTCTACAAAAACTTTTGGGTACACATCAAACATTATTGCAAGGTAAACCGTAACAAAGGACATAGTTACACTGGGGTCAAGTAAAGCATACACATCATGATCAAAGACTCTTAATATACCTGTAACCACATGGGAGACTCCTCAACCTCTTGCCTAGCATGTAAAGCATAAAAGCAACTACCACATGGACCACCTCATTGAGCTTGGGCACCTTGTTGCACTTTCCGTCTTTGAGCTACTTAGCCTTGTAGACGTCCTTCTCTACCTTTGTAAGCCATATAAGGACACTCAGAGATCTTGTACCCTATCTTTCCACAACCAAAGCGAGAACCCAAGCCTCTCAAGTCTTCACCTCCTTGATTCCTCCGACAATTAGGATACTAATGAGGGATAGCATCACCACCCTTTACAATATCACCTGGAGCCTTAGGGGTAGACATCCTATATTTAGCAAACCCTTGAGGAGTACCTTTTGATGACGTTTTGCCTTTTCGGAAGTGGCCACCACCTGTCTTAGCATGTGAAAATCCACTATCAAAATAAGCTCTTTTGGACTTCCTCATCCTTGTCTTTTGAAGCTTTTCACTATCCACTTGATCGACAGAAGTCATAAGTCAAGAAATATCCATTTCTTTTATGAGCATTGTGACTTTACATTCCATATTTACCAAATTGGACACACCCAAGATGAACTTATTCATGCTGGTCCTAGAGTTGGTAACAAAAGAAAGAGCATACTCAGACAACTTTGGGAACTTGAGGCCATACTCCCTCATACCCATGCCACCTTGCTTTAAATTTATAAACTCCATCACTTTAGCTTCCCTTAGCTCAAGGGAAAAGAAATGATCAAGAAAGGCGGCCTTAAACATCTCCCAACCAATAGGACATTATTTAACTCTTTCGGACGTCCATTATGTTAACCAAACTTGAGGAACTCAGAGTTCTCTTTGGATGATACCCCCATAATCTCCACCAACTTGTAATCTTCATCAACAAACTCTTGTGGATCTTTATCCACCTTGGATCTATGGAACTCCGAATGATTTATTCTAGCAAAATCTTTCAATCTTAAAGCTAGAGTAGGAGTCTTTGGAGAAGTAACAACTTGAGCCAAAATAGTGATAGTAGCCTTAAATTCATGATTGGTCACTTGGTCAGCTTGAGGAAGTTGATCCTCATTAGCATTGACTCCCCTAGGTAATGGAGCACGTCGTGGGGGAATTTTAAAAAAAATATCAAAGGACAACCATTAGGAATGAGAGTCCTCAATGCATGGCATAGATCATAAAAGAAGTAAATATTTCCTAAATGTCTCATAACCTCTCGCTCATGGATGTATGCGCTTCACACATATGAACAAGACTCTACTAGATACGACATGTTAGACTTCCTACAATGCTTTCAAACCTTGTGCTCTCGTACCAAGTTTATCCTAATCCAAGACTCTTGTTCAAATCATAAGCATACATAATGTAAAATAAGCAATTTATAAGAGAGTAAGTAGCAAAACATATTCTTATGGAAATAAAGTCATAGTTTTCCTTTAAGGGGAATTACAACATTATAGGTCTAATTCATGCCTCTACATCATAGATTTTGGCGGGGTCTAGAATATGCTACTAGTTCACCCTCAAGATAGTATGTAAAGTGAATAATAAAGTCTCAACATAACAAAGCATAAGCAAGAACTAGGTTTTTCCCTGAAGCATGGGAACTCGCCAACAATCTTCATTTATCAATCCAACTCTAGCCACGAAACAAAGGAATAGTCTCATCGTCGTCCATCCTTACATGGTTAGATCAAATAGACAAAAATGTGTTAGTACGTGGAATGTACTAACTATGTAAGTATTCCATGCATAAACAAAATATCATAACATAACTAAAATAGAAATAAGCATAGTAATAAAGTGAGGACAAGATATACATGAGCAGTGCATACTTAAAACCATAAATAGAAACATCATAAAAACTTTCATAACCAAGCATACATATGTGGGAATAAGAACATACCGATAATAAAACCATGCGGACTATTATATCAAATTGTGATTTTCCTTCTAAACTAAGCAAAGAGGAGTCTACATTGCAAAGGTAGAATTGACCCTTACCCTATAGGCTCTACCCTGCCATGGTGAGAATCACATGAACATAAGGACCCCACCTTTTAGGCTT
The DNA here is from genome assembly GCA_026153255.1 of Solanum medicagineum. Classification (NCBI taxonomy): domain Eukaryota; kingdom Viridiplantae; phylum Streptophyta; class Magnoliopsida; order Solanales; family Solanaceae; genus Solanum; species Solanum medicagineum. Next base: position 10,403 of record JAPFFP010064258.1, on the reverse strand, counting down.
AACCCTAGCACGATGAGTATCACATGAACATAATGCTATATGGATCCATTAGCTAGTTTTATAGGCACATAATTATAAACCTATTGTGGCATGTAGTTGAGACATGAGGATTTATATAAAGACCCTCAGGGGTAGTCCCACGTTCCCCCACTCAAGCTTATTCGGTGATAAGTCAAATCCCATGGAATACACAATATGCAATATCATTAGCATCATTATTCATACTTTATCACAATCATACTTTCATAGCTTATAAATAGGCCTCATAACCTCATGAAAACATCTCATATCATAAGAATAGTCCATCTACATAACTTTGCATATAGTTTGAGTATACGCCCCATCTTTTCATCATTTCTTAAACATTAGGGTCTTAAGTTACCCTCATCATCATTTCATCATCATCAAATCATGCTCACTGAAAATAATAATTCTTAAATCATAGATTAACATAGGAAATTAGGGCCACATGAGGGTTCATGAGCAATTAAAGGTAAATCATGCATTTAGATGGAAATCATATAGAAATAATAAAATTTAAATCAATTAGATCATTAGTAAAGGAATCCACACAAAAATTTAATAAGTCCTAATCATCATATACTTGAAATCACTTGAATTTAATTGGAAATCATAGAAATCATGTAATTCTTTATAATTCATGCATAATTAAGTATAATAATCATGTACTAATCATAATCCAATCATTTGTATTGCCATCATAAAAGCCCATAAGAATCCATACTTGGACTTGAAGAACAAAGAGAATTTGAGTTGGGCTCCATGGATGAATCTAATCCATGAATGAAGCCCTACATACTTTAAGTGAATCTTAGAAATTGGAGTGATTATACCTTGAAATTATTGACCCTAAACTAGAACCCTAAGCTTCAGCAGAGAGAATCCTTAGAGAGAAAGAATTTGGAAATTCTAAGAGAGGTTTTGAGAGTGAATGAATTAGAATAATTTAGGAATAGGTTTTATAGTTGAGTGGTTTAAGTCAGTTAGTAGGGCCAAAATATGTAGTTTATGGGTTAAATAGATCAAAAATAACCAAAACATCCTTCATTTAAAAACTGTCGGACCCATCTATGAGAACTATTTATGGCTCGTAAACTAAAGTATGGATCATACGTAGGGGTTTCATGTAATGACCTGGTTGGTCATTTCAAGCTTTATCTGTGAAAATTATTCTTTTACTCTTTCGTAAATTACTTTGGGCCTACTTTGAACTTTTTGAATGGTTGGAATTGGAATCCTAAGTTTTAAAAGTTTAAAATATGAGTTTTGGTCTTTTTGAAAGCTTGAGTTGTTGAAAAAGTGAGTTTTTGTGTCATTATGAGTTTCAGAGGTGACATAGGGGATCTATCGATTCCATTAGCTCCGGAATGTCGAAACAGAACTATAAGAACTTGCAGAACTGAATTTGGAGTTAAAAGTGATTTTAGTCATTTCCAAAATCAAAGTTTGACTTTGGTCAACATTCGTAGTTCGGAAGCTCGGATCTGCATTTCAATAGTTCCAATAGTTCTGAATGGTGAAACTAAACCCAAAAATGGTCTCGTCATAAATTTTGGAGTTGCCGAGGGTGGTACTAGTATTTTGAGTTTAAACTAGTTATAGGACTTACATCGGTAAATATGTCATGGAGACCTTGAAATCAAATTCTGATTATTCCGTTGAGTTCGAGGCGCTGTTTCTGGCGTGGATACATATCTGGTTTGTAAAATTTTGATTATTGATGAGATTCGAGTACTACTTTCAAGTTTTTTATATTGGCTGATTTTGCTAGTGCATAGTTGCTGGTGTAGGTCGTGAATTAGAGTAGCAGGCTAAGTTCTTCTTCTTCATATTCTTCTCCTTCGTAGTCTTCTTATTATTATTATTAGCATTTGTATTATTTTTACTATTATTATTCCTCTTTCTTTTCATTATCTGGCATATATGTGTTAATTTTATCATAGTTACTCACTGTCATGTGCTATCGATTGATAGTCGCACCTGTTGTTCCCCTACCTTCCCTTACCTTACATTTCATTTTGTCATATATAGTCCTTCTTCTTATGGGTTTTGAGCTGAAGGTTTTAGGAAATAGCCTCTCTACTTCTATGAGGTAGCGATAAGGTCTACGTACAATTTACCCTCCCCAGACCCCACATGTAGGGTATCACTGGGTATGTTGTTGTTGTTGTTGTTGTATAGTTGCTGGTGTAGGTATTGTCCTCCGCATTCACAAACCTAGTTCCCGTGTTCGTGCAGATTTGGACTTGGTTAGGCTCCACATTTGTAGACCTGGTCCCCATGTTCGAGAAGGATTAGGATAGGTTAGGCTCCGCATTTGCGTCCGCGGAGAGCGCTTCACTAATCAGTTATAAAAACCCAAGAGACACCATTTTAACCCATTTTCAAACTTCTAAGCTTTTTGGGAGCGCTTTTTAAGAAACATTTTTGAAGATTTGTGTTTGGTAAGTGTTTCTAACACTAAACTAATAATTTTCATGAGTTTTATCCTTGATTTCATGAAATCAATCATCCAAAATTGGAGGGTTTTGAACTATGTTTTCCAAACTTTAACCATTGATTTCTCATTCAATTTAAGCTTGATTTTAATGGGATTTTTGCCTATGAACTCTATTTTTCTAGTAGAACATGATTCCGAAATCAATTTCCAGATTTGAGACTTTTGAATTTTAGCCCTAATTTTGACCATTTTGCCTCTAAGCCTAAATTTGCCTAAATTTCATGACCCAAGCCTAGGGCCTAGACGTGACACGGCGCATGGGAAACCCGAAGGGACCCCAAGCAAGCTTATTAACATATCATTACATATCCTTGGTTGTGGAGGCAATAATATAATAAGAATATGAAAATAGGGATAAACAGGGCTAAGGGACAACTTTCATATCATAAACATCAAGAGGCAAGAGAGAATCAATGCTCATGGAATTATACATAACATGTCCAACAACACCTCTAACCATAGAACTTAGCGGGGGCCAAAACAAGCAACCAGGCTCACCCTCATAGTCAAAATATACAATAAAGAAAGAGAGTCATAATACATGACATAAGAGCACAAACGTTGTCTCGGATTGGAGGACTCGCCAACTAGCTTGAGAGAGATTATACTAGCCACGTGGAGGAGGAGGATCAACTGGGGCTCCAGTTCCTACATGGTAATATCATGTAGGAATAGAGTATGTGTTAGTATGTTTAGGATGCGATACAACAAGAGATAGGCATCATAATCAAAATGCATAATAATAATCAATAGATAGCATAATTACAATATGGCACGTACAATCAATGCTTGAGTAAAACATTCTTACATAGAATATAATACATGTGTAAGAATAGACCATCATTATAGAACCCATAGGATACAAAGGTACAAACCCCTTTGGCTGGTTGGTGGATCGTTGCACCCCACCACCCATGGTAATTGAGGAACTAACCCCTCAACCCGAAAGGTACGAAGCCCTTGATTGGTTGGTGGATAGTCGCACCCTACCACCCCTGGTGATTGAGGTACTAACCCCTCAACCCGATTATCAAGGTACAACCCCTTGATTAGTATCAAGGTAAAACCTCTCGACATGGTTACCTGAGCTCTTAACCCCCCGAGTAAGGCATGGTCATTTTCCAATAACACATAGGATAAAATCATGTACATACATTCCTTTCATCATCATAAAGTCATTCAACTCATAAGACTAGCATTGGACCTTCAATTCCTCAAAATACATTAACCGGACACTTGATCAAACACTTGGCGAGTGTGTAGTGCTAGTGTAAAACCATGCAATTCAAGAGTGGAATCTTGCTAAAACATTGAGTGTAAAACCATCAATTGATACTTGGTAACACCCTCAAGCAATATACATCAAAACTCTTTATCAAATCTCATAATAGATCTTAGATTCATAGCCCCAACATAGTGTGCAGTGAAATTCATAATAAGTAAGACCCATAAGTAAATCAACTTTTGATCATGCAAATTTTAGATAAAAGAAAGTTTGTGCATCATGGGTGAAAGGAACCCATGAAAGAAACCCACATACCTTGACTTTGGAGAATCCTTGAAGAAGATTGGAAATGGAGACTTAAAGCTTGAATGAGAACCTTAAGATTCGGATGAATTTTGGGACTTGAAATTTGGAGTGAAATATTGTCTATGTTTTTGAGTGAGTATTGGGGAATGTCTTTGTCACGACCCAAGCCTAGGGCCTAGACGTGACCGGCTAATGGGGAACAAGAAGAAACTCCAAACAAGCCTCATAGCATATCATTACACATCCTTGGTCGCAGAAGCAATTAAAATGACAATAAGAGATAAGCATAAACAAGGAAATTGGGACTAAGGATAAAACTTCCATATCATAACATCAAGAAAAAATAGAGCCAAGGCTCATAGCATAGATACATAACATGTCCAACAACACCTCCACTACATAGATAAGAGCGGGGGTCATGACAAACAACTGGGCTCACCCTCATATTCAATACATAAATAAAATAAAGGTAGTCTTAGTTACATAAGAAGAGATTATAAGCAAAGTCCCTGAAATCGAGGACTCGCCAACAAGCTTGAGGGACAATAGTACTAGCCACGTGGAGGACGGGGATGATCAAGCGGTGCACCATTTCCTACATGGTGACATTATATAGGCATAGAGTATGCATTAGTACGTTTGAATGTACTAAGTATATAAGATGCAATGCAATAAGCTATAGTAACATAATTGAAATGCATAAGCATAGACAATGAGTACATATAGCAATATCGCATGCATGAAAGATGCTCGTACTAAATCGGGCTTATATAGATCATAAAGTAAGTGTAAGGAGTGACCATTCTTAGTGCAATCCAAGGCCTACCAACTCCTTGGATAGGCGCATGAGGTACAAACCCCTTTATGAGGTTGATGGAGTATAAACCCCCCAACAATGTTGATGGAGTACAAATCCCCCAACAAGGTTGCCCGAGCCTACCACCCCCTGAGCTAGGCGATCGAGGTACTAATCCCTCAACAAAGTTACCCGAGCCTACAATCCCCGAGCTAGCCTTGGTCATCCCCAACACTATAGAGATAATATCATATATATATATATACACACACACACACATACACACACACACTCCTTTCATCATCATATACATACATTCCCTTTCATCATCATTTAGTAATCATATAGTCATTCAACTCATAAGATATGCATTGGACCTTCAATTCCCCATAAAATCATAACCGGACATTTTATCAAACACTTAGAGGCCAGTGTGAAATCATGCAATCCAAGAGTGTTATTTGCTAGAAAATTCAATACAAAATCATCAATAGATACTTGGTAACACCTTCAAGAAATGTAAATCAAAACCCTTCATCAAACATAGTGAGCAGTGATTTTCATAATAATTAAGACCCATTTGTAAATCAAATTTAAATCATGCAATTTAGGGAGAAAGGAAGGTTGGGCATCATGGGTGAGAGGAGCCCATGAAGGAAACCCACATACCTTAGATTTGGAGATGAACTTGATGAAGATTGGAAATGGAGACTTGAAGCTTGGTTGAATTCCTTAAGGTCCATAGAGCACTTTGAGACTTGAATTTAGGAGATAAAATATTGGCTAAGTTCTTGAATGAGTATTGGGAAATGTTTAGAATGATATGAGGGTGAAAAATGGCTAAGTATAGGTATTTTCACGTTTGGGAACACTTAGGCCTAAGACCCAAAAGCCTTGGACCGAGATAAAACTCATTGGTAGCAAAATACACATGTCAGCATCTGGTCCACTTCACTGACCTATCGCGAAGGCAAGATTTACATAGGTCTGCGATGGATGCGCATTGCGGTACTGTCGCGGATCGATTCTGGAAATCAATAATTATGAAAAATGAAACTGCTAATTGTCTGTTGTTTAATCAGGGTTAGACCCATTTCCCACTCAATTTGACCCCTAATCAAGAATATGAAGTCAGATTTACGATATTGCGCACGGATTTTGAGATATATGGAAATTACAATTTCGGGTACTTCCGAGGAACTTTTTCAGACACTTTTTGGGGTCGCTACAATACATTCCCCTTGGGAACATTCGTCCCCAAATTTCAAAGGGACGTATATGAGAGATGCAAACATGACAAATTTCAGTTAAAACATAAGTATGCAACAATGATCTGAAACATCATTTCAAAAATCTCAATATAAGAGTAAAATCATCATGAACTTGTCAATTTAAACATGAATATATGCATATGTCATAGGCTGAACTTAAACTAGAAATCACATATAGGACTTAGAGGGATACCTTAGGCTTGAGTAGAGTGGAAAAGATGACGATATTGCTTTTGCATGTCCGCTTCGGCCTCCCATGTAGCACTTTCGACTTATTGACTCCTCCAAAGGACCTTAACGGAGGCCGCATCCTTGTTCCTCAATCTCTTCACTTGCCTATCCAAAATCTAAACCGGAACCTCTTCATAAGTCATCTTCAACTATGCCCACTACATCAAGAGGCACAACAACATTGGGATTGCCCACACACTTCCTCAACATAGACACATGAAACATTGGATGAACCAAATCCATTTCCCTAGGCAATTCCAACTCATAAGCTACCTTGTCAACCTTATCATCACCCTACAAGGATCCACATATCTTGGTCTCAACTTGACCTTCTCACTAAAACGGACTACACCCTTCATGGATGATACCTTCAAATAGACCTAATCATCAACTTTGAATTCAAGCACCATTCTCCTCACATAGACATAAGAATTTTGATGACTTTAGGCTGTCTTCAACCTTTCTCTAATCATCCTAACCTGCTCAAGAGCCTCCATAAGCAGATCTGGTCCTAACAAGGCCACCTCACCAACCTCAAACCGCCCAAATGGTGATCTACAATGTCTACCATAAAGAGCTTCAAATGGAGCCATACGAATGCTAGAATGTTAGCTATTATTGTAGGCAAACTCAATCAATGCGAGATGATCATCCCAGCTACCTTTAAGCTCCGACACACAAGATCTAAGCATGTCTTCAAGGTTTTGGATGGTCCTTTCAGCTTGGCCATCCATTTGAGGGTGGAAGGCCGTGGAAAGCTTAACTCTAGTACCAAGACCCCTTAGGAAGGACCTCCAAAAATGTGAAGTACATTGGGCTCCACAATCTGATATGATGGACAAAGGAACCCCATGCAACCTTATCAAGTCATTTATGTACAACCTTGAATACTCTTCTGCCCCATATGTGGTCTAAACTAGTAGAAAGTGAGCCGATTTCGTCATCCTATCAACCACAACCCAAATGGAATCGAAACCCTTCCAAGTCTTGGACAACCCAACTATAAAATCCATATTAATCACCTCCCACTTCCAAGTAGGAACCTCTATGTCTTGAGTTAGGCCACCCAGCCTTTGTTCGGCTTTGACTTGTTGATAACTATGGCAACTGGACACAAATTTTGCAATATCTTTCTTCATGCCTCCCCACCAATACACCTCTCTCAAATCCCTATACATTTTAGTAGAACCGAGATGAATAGAATAAGATGAATTATGGGCCTCATCAAGGATCTTCTCTATCAAGTCATCAACACAAGGTACACACAACCTACCTTGGTACGTAAGGTCACCATCTCCCCCTTGGGAGAAAACCTCCACCTTGCCCTCTTTCACCAAGTCCTTCAACTCTAACAAGGAGGGATCAAGATCTTATTTTTCTACCACCTCATCAACCAAAGAAGACTTAGAACCATCCACAACAACAACATCACCATCACCAACCTCCTCCAACCTAACCCCCAATCTAGCCAACCGATGCACTTCCCTAGCTATCTCCTTATCACCACCACCAACATGAGCAAGGCTACCCATGGATACCCTACTCAAAGCATCTGCCACCAGATTAGCCTTACCTGGATGATAATACACACTCATATCATAGTCCTTAAGAAGTTCTAACCATCTCCTTTGCCCTAAGTTAAGATCTTTTTTAGTCAAGACATAGTGGAGGCTCTTATGATCGGTGAACACATCAACATGCACCCTATACAAGTATTGATGCCAAATCATTAATTAAATACCATGGTGGCTAGTTCAAGATCATATGTAGGGTAGTTCTTTTTATGCACCTTGAGTTTCCTAAATGCATAGGCTATGACCTTACCATTTTGCATTAGAACACAACCCAATCTTACTCCAGAAGCATCACAATACACAACAAATCCTCTATCCCATTCAGTAGTGACAATATAGGAGCTAACATAAACTTATCTTTCAAGGTTTGGAAGCTCCTCTCACACTCGTCGGTCCACACAAACTTGGCCTTCCTTTAAGTCAATTTTGTCATGGGGGAAGCAATAGAAGAGAACCCATTCATGAATCTTTGATAGTAACCCGTAAGACCAAGAAACTCCTAATATTTGATGGGATCAATGGTCTAGGCCAATTTCTAATCACATCGGTCTTCTTAAGATCCACCTTGATACCATCCCCCGACACCACATATCCTAGGAAGGCACCATCCTTCAACCAAAATTTACACTTTTCATATTTAGCATATGGCATCTCCTCTCTCAATCTTTGCAACACAACCTTCAAATGAGCCTTATGCTCCTTCTCACCATGAGAATAGAACAAAATATCATCAATGAATACCATAACAAATGAGTCAAGGTAGGGTTTGAAAGACCCTATTCATAAGGTCCATGAAGATGGCCGGTGCATTAGTCAACCCGAAAGACATCACAACAAACTCATAATACCCATATATAGTTCGAAAGGCCATCTTGGGAATATCACACTCCCTTACCTTCACTTGATAATACACGGAACAAAGATTAATGGTAGAGAAATGGCTAGCCGCTTGAAATTAGTCTAACAAATCATCAATCCTTGGAAGAGGATACTGATTCTTGATGATGACCCTATTGAGTTGCTGGTAGTCAATACACATCCTAAGGGACGCATCCTTTTTTTTCACAAAAAAACTGGTGCACTTTAAGGTGATTGGCAAGGGCTAATAAAACCCTTCTCCAACAAGTCTCTTAATTGTTCCTTCAACTCCTTCAACTCCGTCAGGGCCATACGGTAAGGGGGAATAGAAATGGGTTGTGTATCGGGAAGGAAATCTATAGAAAAATCTATTTCACTTTCGGGAGGAACACAAGGAAGGTCACTTGGGAAGACGTCAAGAAACTCATTAACAACTAAAACCGACTCTATGGGAAGGACATTGGACTTTACATCCCTAACCCTCACAAGATAGTAAAGACACCCCTTAGAGATCAACTTACCAGCTTTAATACAAGAGATGAACCTACCCTTGACCACTTTTACATCATGACTTTCCCACTCAAGGACAAGTTCATTTGGGAATTGAAATTTGACCCTACGGGTTCAACAATCAATAGAAGCATAGTATGCATCCAACCAATCCATTCCAAGAAAGACATCAAAATCAACCATGTCCAACTCAACAAGATCACAAGGCCACATTTTATGTAAGATGCAAATATGACAACTTTTATAGATTTTTCTAGCAATAATAAGTCCATTAATAGGAGTAAACACCTCATATGATTCATGCAATAATTCGGGCTAAACATGGAACTTTTTGGCAACAAAGGGGGTAACAAAAGAAAGTGTGGCACCCGGATCAATCAATGCATACACATTAAAGTCAAACATTTTCAATATACTGATAATAACATTGGGAACCTCATCAACCCCTTGCCTCCCATGCAAAGAATAAAACCGATTATGCCTTGGGGTACCATCTTGTCGGCCACCTCTCATCAAGGAACCACATTAGCAACTTGGGGACGAACCTCCTTACCCTTGTTGAGATTTCGAGGGCAATCTATTGTCTTATGCCTCATTTCCCCACAACCATAAAAAGCACCGGCATCCTTCATGCATAGGCCACCGTGACCCTTACCACACTTCTGACACACATCAATAGGAGCCACGCCCCTAACAACTTGGGCCCTCGGAAAATCACTTGCAACCCTATTTTGAAATGCATGAGAAGACCCATGGCCTCAATGGAGCTGGCCACTCTTTTGGAACTTACCCTCAAAATGGGCCCTCTTGGCCTCATGACCCCTTCTCTTCCTTGACCCCTTCTCTTCCTTAATTTCTCCTCTTCCGTTTGTTCGGCATAGATCAGCAAACGTGACAAGTCCATGTCACTAATCAACATGGCAGAAAAACACTCCTCACTAACCAAGTCGGAAACACCCATCACAAATTTGTTCATCCTAGATCTTGAGTCGGCCACCAAATGTGGAGCAAACTTTGAAAGTTGGGTGAACTTGAGGGCATATTCCCTCACACTCATAGACCCTTGTCTCAAATTCATAAATTCCACCAACTTAGCTTCCCTAAGTTCAAG
>JAPFFP010064238.1:0-25990 GCA_026153255.1 Solanum medicagineum | reverse complement strand
TCGTACTCAGTTGCTGGAATTTGGACTTCAACACTACGATATCCGTCTACGACTCGTAAAGCGGGTTTCATTTGATGACGTTCCTGGAAGTCCACTTATTTGATCCTTAGGGTATGAATCCTCTTCTACGACTCGTAAACTCTTTTACGACTCATTTGCATGTTCATAGAATGAACTTTAGAAATCATCCCCTCACTAGAAATCTTCAAGAAATCTCCTTACGACCCATAGAATGGGCTACGATCCACAGAGGGTCTCGTATAACAGTAAATCTGCAGCAACTTCTATAACTTTCCCCAAAAGCATAGCAAACCTGTAATCTTGCAAATATAAACTTAATAACACATAAAACCCACTAACATCGCATTGAGAACACAAAATTCCATGTTTTAAGCATCAAAAGTGCTTATTTTGGCAGCACATCACATATACATATACATGGTTTTCAAAGAGGCATAAGTCATTTCAATGCATATTTAGGCTTAAAAGCCAAACATTCTTCATAATCATTCATACTTGGGCTCGAAAGCCAAATCATACTTTATATCATACTTTTCATGTATAGGAATTACTCATTCATAATGTTATATTGGTGTAAAGACCCAAAATTGTTCAAAGTACCATATCATAGACATTTATGTGACCACATTCTTGTCGTAACTATATTTTGATCAAAATCATATTTATAAACATATGTGGGCTTAACCCATCGAATAATTTTCATCAAAACCTTATTCACAAACATATGTGGACTTAACCCACCAAACAATGTCATCAAAACCAATACTCATGAATGCATATGCCATGAAAGATGTGAGTATAACATGGCAATATAGATTCAAACTTAAATCAACAATATAATTTGAAATTCAAGTAAATACATAAGAAAATTAACATTCTAATCACAATTTAGATTACATGCTTAAATCAAACTTTAAAGGGGACATGCATATTCAAATCTTCATAATATCAATGCAACTCGTCATATTAGGGCTTAAATCACTTTAAGAACAACAATTAAGCATAGCCCATATCTCAATTAAAACAAATGAACAATAATTTAAAACCCATATTTAAAATAAGCTCAACATAAATCAAGAAGTACAAGAGTTTGGAGTCTTCATGGTTGAAAGGGACCATGAATCAATCCCACATACCTTAGCCAACCAAGAAGAAATGAGAAGAAATTGGTGAAGAATAAGACCCTTCCTTAAGTTTTAAGCTATCCTTCAAGGTTCACTTGAAAGAAGTCTTTAGATGAGAGAGTTTGAATAATTCTAAGTGTTGAATCGAACTTGAATGAGAATAGAAGAGTATAGGTCTTTTGAGAGGTTTAGGATAGCTGAGAAAGTCATAAACAACCCTTTGGAATAGCCAAAATTACAAGAAAATCATTAATGAAACAGATGTCAAAAAGTGCCAGGGGTCCCGTATATGGGTCACACGGACTATGTGACCATCCGTGAGGCTCCACATACATAAATTCTCCATTGATGAAGCTTCAAGATGGTGATTTCATACTTAGAAAATTTAACTCCAACACCCTTTTGGGCCACCTCACAACCCGTTTAGGGGTCACACGGATCATGTGATGTTCATAGGTTAAGTGCCTTAGCAAAAATGTGTTTTTTAAGGCCAAGGCTCCTCTCATGAGCCACCACACGGCTACTGAAGTGTCACACGATTCGTGTGGGTTCATGCGGTCAATGCCTTGGTCTTAAACTCCAATTTTAGGCCAACACTTTCCACACAAGGCCAAAGGACACCTCAAGGCTCCTCCACACCGCCCGTGATAAGTTACACGATCCGTGGAGGTGCCTATGTGGTGTTACCTAGGTCAAAATCTTTTCATAACCAAATTCCATGCATTATTAAAGCCATGCAAAGTCCAGGTCCTTACATAACCCAAATGACATAACTAGAAACTCCCATATATCATCTAAAAGGCAGATTTTGGAATATCAGACGCTCTAATCCTCAACTAGTGATACCCAAACCTCATATCAATATTGAAGAACAGCGTTGCACCGTGAAGCTAGTCATATAATTCCTTAGTGTTTTAAAAGAGGGTACTTGTTATTGATAGTCACCTTGTTCAATTGTCCATAATTAATGCACATCCACATAGACCCATCCTTCTTCTCTTCAAACAGAATTAGGGCACCCTATGGGGAAACATTAGGATAAATGAACCCTTTACTTAATAAGTCCTGAAGCTGCTCCTTCAACTCCTTCAATTCCGCAGGATTCGTACAGTAGGGAGGAATAGAAATGGGCTTGGTGCTCGGCCCCACATCAATAGAAACATTAATATCCCTATCAAGAGGGACTCCTAGGAGATTGAAAGGAAATACATATATAAATATGACGAACAACAAGGATAGATTCCATAGAAGGTGAATCGACACTAATATCACGAATAAAGGCCAAGTAGGACAAACAACCCCTATCAGTCAACCTCGGAGCTCTAATATAAGAGATAACCTTTCTGGGATAAGAACCACATGAACCCTTCCATTCAACCCTCGATCCCACCTGGCATAGCTAAAGTAACCATCTTGGAAAAATTATTAAGAATAACATGATATGGAGATAGCCAATCCACACCCAAAATAATATCAAAATCTAACATGTCAAGAATAATTATCTCCACCCAAGTATCAAATTTGCCAAAGACACAAGACAAGATCAGTACACCTGATCCACCACTAAAGGCTGTCATACTGGGCTAGAAACATGTACAGGTACAAGCATACAATCAGATAACAAATCAAACCTAGTAGAGAAGTATGTTTACACATATAAATAAGTAGAGCCAGGATCAATTAACATAGATGCAGGACGATGACTAATTGGGATAATACCTGTAATAATTACATCTAAGGTCTTGGCCTTGGTTCTCCCTAGAAAAGTATAACAATGAGCACCATGACCTCCACCTGACCGATCTGTGCCCTTACCACCTTGCTGAACCGCTACATCATTGATGTGTTGTCAAAATATAGCACATTTGATGCCTACAACCTAGGATATTGTGTGTTCTCAATGTAAATTTTATGGGTTTTATGTGTTTTTATGTTTGTTTTTGCAGGAAAAGTAGGTTGGCACAGTCTTAGGGAAAGTTGCAGGTTTTGCTAATTTTTTAGGATATACGAGACCCTCTACGAGTCATAGCTCAGTCTACGAGTCGTAGAGGTGGTCCCGTAGGGATTTTCAATTATTAAAGTGCAAAATCTGATAACTTGAAGGGTCGCCACATGAGACCCAATTGCAACGCGTAGTACCCTCAATGAGTTGTAAAGGGATGTCCCATAGTGAATTCTAGTATTGATTGAACTTGGAGCAAGAAAGATAGATAAAGACTACAAGAGGTTAATACGAGTTGTAGAGCAGACTACGACTCTAATGGTGTTCTGTATCAGCAAAGTCCAAGATTGAAGAGGCTGACCATGAAAGCCCGATTACGGCTCGTAACCCTAGTTACGAGTCATAACTGCGACTCGTATCAGGCGCGACCAGTTTTTCTAATTAATTTAGGGACTTGTTTGTAAATACTATATATAGTATATTTTAGGTTTTTAGCTGCATGTTTTACACAAATCAGAGAGAGCATGAAATGATTTAGCGTATTTTCTTAGGGTTTATCTTTGGAGACGAAATTTTGGAGATTAGATTCACTTGTTGATTCATTACATCTTTCAAGCTTGTGATTCTAAATACAAAGTGGGTTTTATTGTTCTTCAATATCTTTGGCTAAGTGCTTAACTATATCTTCCATATTCATTGTGTATTCATTTGCCCAAGCTATGAGTAGCTAAACCCACAACTTAGGGTTGTGGGAAACATGAGAGTCTAACTTACAAAACCTGGTTTATTTGCAATTCTTGAGTTGGTTATTTGCATGTATTATCCATTTGTCTACATTTTGTATGTTTTCTAATGGTGGCTAGCATTAGATCCCGCCTAGTGCCATGATCCTGATCCAGGTATTGATGCATAGGAAAAGGGAATAGCTAACAGAGTTCGATGATGTGTTCTCATCTAATCAACCAAACCTGGCCAAGGAGAGGTTGACTAGGACAATGGATAATGGTTAGTTTGGCATGCTATCGAGACTGGCCAAGTCCCATAGTGAAATTTGACCTTCAACCCTTCTGCAATGTCATAATTGATAGTTATGTTATTTGGGGAGATTAAGGTAGTGACTCATGGGGAATATAATTACTCAATTTGCTCTTTTGATTGTCTCTCCTTTCTGCTAGTTTAGTTAATTTTGTACCAATCATTGCAAATTCTCTTTTTGTGGGAATTGAGTTAGTTCATTCTTGAATTGTCTATTGGTGAACCAAGTTGCAAAGTCCCATATTCCCTGTGGGATTCGATCCTAAACTTGGTTAGGATTTTACTTTGATGATTGCTTTGACCTTGAAATAGAGGCATATCTAGAGCATGATCATAAGAAAAATGGTGCCATTGTTGGGGAATACGACGAGACTTTGATTTGGATTCGCTAGTAGTATAATTCAAGTGTTAATTTCTTAGTTCTCTTATATTTTACTTTTGTTTTTATTTTTGGTTGTTTAGTTTCTTTGTAGGGTGTATGAGGTGTTTTATACCCAATACAAGGAGTCAAGGCATTCCCTTAGCTCCAATTGATTTAGAGATCTAACGGGTTATAAGGAGAATGACTCAAACGAATGCTTATATCGCAGTTAATGAAGCTATAAATCGGAATGATGATGTTGAGGATAGGGATGACAATCCACCATCATTGGAGAGTAGGCCACAACCTATAGATTTCAATGAGAATGCCTATGGATGGAATCAATATAGATTGAATCCCATGACCATGGACGTGACAGGAGCTATAATGTTGCCACAATTAGCGACTGACACTAAATTCATAGTGTCAATTGGATTTCTCTAAATTCTTTAGAATCGTGGTTTGTTTTGTGGGTCTACCTTTCAAGGATTCTCATAGCCATTTGCATAATGTAGCTTTTGTGTGTAAGAGCACGATGGGGATGCAAAATCTTTCTATGGATAATGTTAGGTTATGTATGTTCCCTCTATCTCTTACTGGTAATGCAGTAGTATGACTATCGAAGATCCCACAAAGCTTAATCACTAGTTGGGCAAATTTACAGAAGGCCTTTTTGGAAATATACTTCCGAGGTCAAAAAAGCTCAAACTAAAAGATCAAATCAACAATTTTGAATAATTGTTGGGCGATTCAATCATCACAACGTGAAAGAGGTTTACAAAGTGTTTGAGAAACGTCCTAAACCACAAAATTGTTGACAATGCCTTGGTAGAGATTTGCTATCATGCCCTCGATGAAAATAATCAAGCTTGTGCTGATACAATAATAAGTGGTATGTTCTTGGATCAACTATTCACAAGGATCGCCGAGAGAATGGAGCAAGCGGTCAAAACCAACCAAGCATAGGTGAAAAGAGAGAGAGAGCTTTTACAAGGAGCTCATATGCGGTGATTGATAGTTTGGAGCAAGCTAAGATCAACGAGGCGATCATGCGACAACTTGCTCAACTCCACACAAATATGGATTTGGTGGTTAATCAAAATCAAGAAAGAGTACATGCGGTAGTCCACCAGCCTCCTAGAGCGTCCATGTACGAAGAACATTATTATGATTAGGATGCTTTTTTTTAGTGATCTAGTGGTGGGTTTTGGAACAATGCCCAAGGGTCCAATGCGGACTATTGGCGTCAAGGTTCTGGAAACCAAGGTCAAAACTATAATCGAGAAGGTGCTTATAGGGATAATTATGGTGGTAATTTTGAAAGGAATAGGGTGCCTAAAGTAGATTGGGGTAGGAGAGATGGTTTACGGAGTGGTCCTTTTGTACCATCCTGCAATCATGATGCTGGGGCAAGTAATTCAAGGATTTAAGAGATGTTTAACCGATTGATGAAAAAAGGTCTAAACTCAAGATGAGACTTTAAAGGGAATGAAATTTGATATCTCTAGCATACACCAAAAGATAGAGTCTCATTCGGTGGCCATCAAGTAACTTGAGCAACAATTCAGGCAAGTGTCTACTCAACTGAATCAACATCAAAAAGGTATATTGCCAAGAAATATGGTTCAAAACCCGAAGAATGAGAGGCATTGTATGGCAATCAAAACTAGGGGAGGTAATAATACCATTGACTCTCCTATACCGGTTGAGGTAGAGAATGTGTGTGAGAAGGGAATCGTGAATAAGGGTGTTGTCGAGAGAGAAGATTGTGTAAAGAATGGGGTAGGTGAAGTGGTAAAAGAGCCGAAGAAGTATAAGTCTATCCCGAGACCTCCTCCACCTTTCCCTCAAAGAATCAAAAAGATGGAGGAGGAAAGAAAGCTTAAGCACTTCCTTGCAATGCTCAAGCAATTATTGATCAACATCCCTCTGATTGAAGCTCTAGAGCAGATGCTAGGCTATGCAAGGTATATGAAAGACTTGGTTACAAAGAAATAAACTATGAGTCAAGAGCATTCTAAAGACATCCAACATTGTAGTGCTATCACTGCTAAGTTATTGGCACAAAAGCATAAAGACTCAGGCACTTTCACTATACCCATGCACTATAAGAGAGGTAGAATTTGTAAGAGCACTTTGTGATTTAGGTGCTTGCATCAATTTAATGCCGCTAGCAATCTTCAAGAAACTCAGATTGGGAACTCCTATTCCTAGTAAGATGTGGTTGTTAATGACTGACAGTACAGTCAAGAAACATATGGGAGTACTCTACAATGTTTTGGTTAAAGTTGAAACATTTATATTTCTTGCAGATTTTGTTATTCTTGATTGTGAGGTTGATTTTATAGTTTTAATTATTTTGGGGAGGCCTTTCTTAGCTACAGGTCACACTTTGGTGGACATGGAGAAAGGGTTGCTCATATTTAGATTTGGTAAAGAAGAGGTCGTGTTTGATGTTTGTCAACAAGCAAGGAAGGACAGTGATCTGAGGGTAGTTTCAGTTATAGAGACTGTTGATGATGATGAGTCAGAGGTACCACTTGAGCTATGATTGGGTGTTGACACTTTGGAGGTAGTATTGATGAATTTCGACAGTGATGGTATCCCAAATTTTGAGGAGACATTAAATGCTCTAGGGGTGTCATTCGGCCCCAGATGCCAAACGAAGTTGGAGCTAGATTTGCAGAATCGGGAAACTCCACCCACAAAGCCCTCTATAGAAGTGCCACCAGTGTTAGAATTAAAATCACTTCCATCACATTTGAAATATGCATTCTTGGGAAAGAACAACACTTTGTCAGTCATCATAGCTGCGGATTTGAGTAACGAGCAAGCAGATACCCTTGTAACAGTGCTCAAACAATTTAAAAGGTCTATTGGACGGACTATCGCAGATATTATTGGTATTCCTCGGGGATATGTACTCATAAAATTCAGCTAGTCAAGGACTACAAGCCAACCATTGAAGATCAAAGGCACCTAAATCCTCTTATGCAAGAGGTGGTTCACAAATAAATCATCAAATGGTTAGATGCATGAGTAATCTACCCAATTGCCAATAGTGAATGGGTAAGCCCGGTACAGTGTGTTCCAAAAAGGGGGGAGGGGGTATCATTGTAGTGCCTAATGCTAACAATGAATTGATTCCTATGAGGCCAGTCACAGGATGGAGGGTGTGTATGGACAATAGAAAGCTCAATGCCTCAACAGAGAAGGATCACTTTTCTATGCCATTCATGGATCAAATGCTCGATAGACTTGCAGTAAAAGGGTGGTACTGTTCCTTGATGGGTATTCTAGCTATAATCAGATCATCATTGCTCCAGAGGATCAGAACAAACAATTTTTACATGTCCTTATGGCACCTTCACAATAAGAGGATGCCATTTGGGTTGTGTAATGCTCCAGTAACATTTCAAAGATGCATGATGTCCATCTTCTCGGATATGGTGGTGAGCACTATTGAGGTCTTCATGGATGATTTCAGCGTGGTTTGAAATTCATTTAAGGATCGCTTGGCACACTTGCATGATGTGTTGCAAAGATGTGTAGAAAGTCATCTGGTGCTAAACTGGGAAAAGTGTCACTTCATGGTTAAAAAGGGCATTGTGTTTGATCAAAGAATATTTGGCAAAGGCATTGTGCTTGAATGGGCTAAAGTTGAAGTGATTGAGAAGTTTCCACCACCCATCTCAGTCAAGGGTGTGAGAAGTTTCTTAGGGCATGCAGGTTTCTATCAAAAGGTTTATAAAAGACTTCTCTAAGATTTCACACCCATTGTCCAAATTGTTGGAGAAAGATGCCAAGTTAGGGTTTGACGATGCATGCATGCTAGCCTTTGAAGAGTTGAAAATGAGATTGATCTCAACACCAATTGTTGTAGCTCCTAATTAGTGCAAGCCATTTGAAATCATGAGTGATGAAAGTGGGGTTGCTCTAGGTGTGGTATTAGAACAACACAAGGGGAAAGTCTTACATCCCATATATTATGCCAGTAAAGCCCTGAATACGGCTCAAAAGAATTACACTGTCATAGAGCAAGAGTTGCTTGCATTGGTATTCACATTCAAAAAGTTCCATTCATATTTGTTGGGAGCCACAGTGGTAGTGAATACAGACCACTTAGCACTTAAGTATTTGGTGGCAAATAAATATGCGAAGCCAAGGTTAAAAGATGGGTACTTCTTTTGCATGAGTTCAAATTTGATGTTATTGATAGAAAAGGGTCAGAAAATCAAGTTGTAGACCATCTATCCAGATTAGAAGATGGGGGCAATTATGCAATTTGATGATGGTCCGGAGATAAATGACTCTTTTCCTTGATGAAAGAGTGTTGGCAGCATCACATGATCTCATACCTTAGTTCATAGATTATGCAAATTATTTGGTGAGTGACATTGTACCTCCTGACAACATGGATCAATGTAGGAAATTTATGCATGACGTGAGGAAGTTCGTTTGGGATGACCCATACTTATTCCGCATATGTGCTGATGGGATTATTCGTCTCTGTGTCCTTGAGGTGGAAATGATGAGCATACTTGAAGCATGCCACTTATCACTAGTGGGTGTGCATCATACTGGGATTTGAACAACCCATAAGATTTTACAATGTGGGTATTATTGGCCCACAATCCACCAAGATGCTCAAGACTATGCCAAAGCTTGTGATAAATACCAAAGAAAGGGTGGGGTTACGCACAAGCATGAGTTTCCCTTAAATCCTATTTTGGTGATTGAGTTGTTTGATGTTTGCGGATAGATTTCATGGGACCATTTATTAGCTCACATGGAAAAAAGTACATCTTAGTTGCTGTTGATTATGTATCCAAGTGGGTGGAAGCCTTAGCTCTACCTAACAATGAACGTAAAAGTGTCACAACATTCCTCAAAAGGAACATCTTTTCCAGGTTTGGTACTCCTTTGGCTATCATCAGTGATGGAGGTTCTCACTTCTGCAATAGACTCTTTAAAGCTCTTCTTGAAAAGTATGTAGTGAGACATAGGGTAGCAACACCTTATCATCCTCAAATGAGTGGGTAGGCGGAGGTGTTTAATCGAGAAATCAAACAGATCTTATCCAAAACGATAAATGCAAACTGGACAGATTGGTCAAAAAAGCTTGATGATGCACTATGGGAAATACCAGATTGCATTTAAGACTCCTATTGGCATGTCCCGCTACCAACTTGTCTTTGGGAAAGCATGTCATTTGTCAGTGGAGCTTGAACATAAAGCAATGTGGGCATTAAAGAAGTTGAATCTTGGTTGGCATGATGCTGCACAGTCCAGGTTGAGTCAACCTAATGAGCTTGATGAATTTTGGCTAAAAGCATATGAGAGCTCGACATTGTACAAAAAAAGGATGAAATTTCAATATGACCATCGCATAGAAAATTGTCAGGTTGCACCAGGGGACTTGGTGTTGCTCTACAATTCAGGATTGAGGTTGTTCCTTGGAAAGCTTAACTATAGATAGATGGGGCCAATCCGAGTAGTACGTGTCTTTAGTCATGGGGCCATTGAGTTGGAGAGATGAGATGGAGGAACTCTCAAAGTCAATGGTCAGAGAGTCAAACTTTATATGTGAGACATAGAGGAGATCAAGATAGTGGAAGAGGGGGGCCTTGCACCTTCTATGTCGTTCCACGATAATAAATCAGGCGCTGCTCAGGAGGCAACCCAAAGTATGACTTCTGTATTTATTTTGATTTTGATTTTGTACATTGAGGACAACATACAAATTTTTCAATGGGGTATGGGTAGCTATGGACTAGGGTGAAGTCTGAGTAGCTTTTAGTCCACAACTATCCCAAATTTTGATTCCGAGGTTTTCTTGCCTGTGTGTTTTTTTCCTCATGGATATTTATTTTTTGTTGAACTGGCATGTTTAGGATGTTGTAGATGATATTTGTAGTATATAGTAGTTGACCTTATGGCATGTACCTTATTTTTGATGTTTTATAAAATATCATGAAAATCGGTACCCATCAAAATTTTTTGCATAGTTGTTATATTGCAACCATGCATTTTTGAATAATTTGGCAATGTTTGTTCTGATTAAGTGAGGGCAATTTGATACATGAAACATGATTTGTGAGTTCTTGTTGGCTATGTATGTAATGCCATGTGTGTGAGAGCTGATTTTGTTATATTCTTGCATTGTGTGTTGATTTAGAACTTGCACTCTTACTCTAACTTAGATTGAAGATTATATGGACTAAAAAGGGATCTTAGGCCCTTTATCTTTGAATTTAGTCCATTTTGACCTAAAATAACCGACCAAATGAGAAATTCATTCCTTGTTCCAAATATTTGACCCTTACATGTACCATTTCTTTCTTAATACCTGACTAGCCCCAGCCTTGTTTAGTGAAATACATAAGAATGGCCCTGGTCTATCCTTGAGTATTGTAAACCTTGATTTAGGAAAAAAGCCTAAGGTAAGGGTGGCTACCAAAAGTGGCCCTGCTTTGGAGAATAGATATTGTGCACTTTGATATAGGCTAAAAGCCTAAGTTGAGGGTGGTCAGTGTAGGGGTAAAATAGCAAAAATGAGGTGGTGAGTTGGGAATAGAAAGAAAAAGAAGAAAATCATGCACCAGGTCAAACAAAAAGAGAAAGATGCTTTAGATTGAGTTGAACAAGCAAAATGATGTGTGTAAATGAGGCAAAAGTTGAAAATGAGAAGAACATACCCAGAAAAGCTTGAATATGAAGATGAAAGGGAAAATAAAGTGGATATGATTGAGTGTCAAGGTGAAAGTGTCAAAAAGCATGTTTCAAAGTTGGCCTTTAGTTATTAATTGTCCAAAATGCTATACCAAAGCCCCATGAGCCTACACTACAAGCTTATAAAGTCTTAAAGTAATCCTAGCCCAATTAGTCAAAAGTTTGGGTCATAAGTATATTGGAAAGCATATGGTATTGGTAATTATGCATGAATGTCATTTATGAGAGTGAGTGTACTGGCACAGTCCCATGGTTAAATTCTGAAACCTTCATTGACTGGTTAAAAAGGGACTTCTTTCTTATGAGGGAATTTGCATTGCATTGTCAACGTTTTACTTGATTGGTGATTGTGGATTGTTGATATTTCTTTGCTTGTCATAGTTGTGTTGTCAAATGCATCAATACGATTTGGTTTTCTAAATAGCTATATGATCTCGTTTTGAAAAAGATGATATGGGTGCTTGAGTTGGATTTGAGTATGGCATATGCCATTAGGTTGATTACTATGTGTTACTTTATTACCTATATAGATTAAGTTGTCGCTTGAGGACAAGCAGCAATACTAAGTTGAGGGTGTTGATGTGCTGTCAAAATACCACGCATTTGATGCCTAAAACTTAGGATTTTGTGTGTTCTTAATGCGACTTTTATGGTTTTTATGTGTTTTTATTTTTTTTTTTGCAGGAAGGTTGGCATAATTTTGGGAAAACTTGCAGGTTTTGCTAATTTTTTAGGGCATATGAGGCCCTCTGCGAGTCATAGAGGTGGTCTCGTAGGGATTTCCAGTGCTTAAAGTGCAAGATCTGATAACTTGAAGGGCAGCCACACGAGACCCAGTTACGACCCGTAGTACCCTCTACGAGTCATAAAGGGATGTCCCATAGTGATTTCCAGTGTTGATTGAACTTGCAACAAGAAAGATAGATAAATACTACGAGAGGTTAATATGAGTCATAGAGCAGAGTACGACACAAAATGGTGTTCCGTATCAACAAAGTCCAAGATTGAAGAGGTTGACCACGAAAGCCCAATTACAGCTCGTAACCCTAGTTATGAGTCATAACTGTGACTCATATCAGACGTCAACCAATCTATCTAATTAATTTAGGGACTTGTTTATAAATACTATATATAGTATATTATAGGTTTTTAGCCGCAAGTTTTATAGAGAGAGCACGAAATTTTAGAGTATTTTCTTAGGGTTTATCTTTGGAGACTAAATTTTGGAGATTAGATTCACTTGTGGATTCATTACATCTTTCAAGCTTGTGATTCTAAATACAAAGTGGATTTTATTGATCTTCAATCTCTTTGGGTAAGCGGTTAACTATGCCTTCCACATTCATTATTTATTCATTAGCCCAAGCTATGAGTAGCTAAACCCACAACTTGGGATTGTGGGAACCTTGAGAATCTAACTTACACAACCCGAATTATTTGCAATTCTTGAGTTGGGTATTTGCATGTATTAGCCATTTCTCTTTATTTTGCATGTTGTCTAATGGTGACCAACATTAAATGTTGCCTAGTGTCATGATCATGATCTAGGTCATGAGGAATAGGAAAAGGGAATGGTTAATAGAATTCGATGATGTGTTATCGTCTAATCAACCAAACCCGGGGCAAAGAGAGGTTGATTGGGACAATGGGTAATGGTTAGTTTGGCACGCTATGGAGACTGGCCAAGTCCCATAGTGAAATTCGACCTTCACCTTCAGAAGAGGGCTGGAAAAACCTAAATTACTATCCTGCATGCAATGTCCTAATTGAGAGTTGTGTTACCCGGGAAGATTAAGTTAGTGACTTATGAAGAACACAATTACCCAAGTTGCTCTCCTATTTGATTGCCTCTCCTTTTTGCTAGTTTCGTTTAATTTTCTTCCAATCATTGCCAACCCCTTTTATCTGGGAATGGAGTTTGTTAATTCTTGAATTGTCTATTGGTGAACCAAGTTGCAAAGTCCCGTATTCCCTGTGGGATTCGACCCTTACCTTGGTTAGGTTTTTACTTTGACGATCGCTTTGACCTTGAAATTGAGGTGTATCTTGAGCATGATCAATCACCAACATTATACTAGGAACATGACCACCTTTACCTGACTGAGTTTTTCCACATCCGATAACCAGTGCTGCTGGACCTCTAGTTGAAGGTGCTGAATCTCCAATTGGTGTGGTTGAATAGGTATGGTGTGTCCTAGAATGATTCTAAAAAGGGTATTGTCTGATTATGCAGCCAGGATCTCCACAACAATAGCAATATCTCAGAGTGGGTTGATGATGTGAAGAACTAGGAGGAATGTTGTATCCACCCTAAACTGTGGATCTCTAAATACCTGATGAACCAGAACCACCTTCTTAAGCTAGCAATGAAGCATGCACCAAATTCTAATGATGTGATGTATTACCCTCCAATAGAGCCCCCTACATCTTGAAAAAGTTCCAGAATAATGACTAGAATTTTGAGCCTCTCTTGGATTCCATAAACTCTTCTTAAACCATCAACTGCACCTTCTTAATGGTACTTACAATAGCTTAGAAGGAGACTCCGTCGTGAGCTGACTTGAACACATAGAATCTGATAGAGAAAAACATGCCTCTCACAAATCTGTGGACTCTCTCTACCTCTATAGGAATCAAAGATATGACATGGCATGATAATTAACAAAATCAAGCCTCATACTCTGTAATGGTCATATCATCCTGAGTCAAACTCTCAAATCTCTACTGGCTCTCTTCCTGAACGCTCTAAGAAAAATGAATCGATCGTAAAAATCCTATTAGGATAATCCCCACTCTATCAAAGGGATCCAACTGGTCTAGACGTCATATATGTCCTCATCTACTATTTAGAGGTGCCTTTGAGTTGAAGGGCAACAAATTTAACACTCTAAGGATCAGCTAGACCAATGACCTCCAACATCTCGTGGCATAAAGTTAAGAACTCATAAGCATCCTCGCCCTTACCACTTGAAATTAGGGTGGTTTCATTTTTTGAAACGACTCATAGCTCTACTGATCATCAACTACAAGCACTAGCTCCAGAGCAATCTGAATTGGTGCTGGAACTAATGGTGGCTGGCCCACCTGAGCATGAATAGTTGTAATGACTCCACCTAGGGCCTAGTCGTCACACGACAAATGAGATACTCGAAGGTACCTCACCCACACAGTCTTAAATATCTTATGCATTCTAGGTATTAAATTAAAGCGTTTATGGAATAAAAGTGGGTTAAGGGCATGCGAGTCTTTTATGAGAATGAAGTAATATTAAAAAGCATGTAAGGCAACATATCTATGTCCATAAAACATAACAACTAATACATTGATGGATGGAATTGTTAATGATCGGTTTCTATCAAATATGGTGCTACATAGTTAATGAGACAAAGGGTTGCTACTAAGGTTCCCTTACCAAACCCCATATTAATGTCACATTCGGTACTAAGTCATCCCACAAAATCTTTAAAAACATAGCTTAGTCAATTATGCCACTTAGAATCATAAGTAGCAAATTAAAAGAGTAGCTTGAACTTAAGGAACCACCAAGTGAGAATTGTCCTTGCATCTTGGGGACCTTCTTAAACATCTGGCTAATTGTCAAAATGCTTATATCTTTGACAAATCATAAGTTTAAAACTTATCTTTGATGCCCTATTTATCATCATAAATCATGCGAGACATTACTTGAAAACTAGGTTGCCTAAGCATTTAAGTTGAAAGAATCACAGATCACATATTCATACTTAAATCATGAAAACATACTTATTTAAAACATATATATTAGCCAATACTTCATCAACGACAAAACCCATTATTTGAGTCATCATCAATAACTTTATTACATGTAAATACTTAGCAAAAACATCATAGGATATCGTAAATGTCATCAAGTAACATAAAACATCATGAAATCATCATAAACATGGATATTGTCTTGAAAGAACGTAAAGAAAAGGTAAAATACCATATGAAGGACTTTATGGGTGAAAGGGAACCCATAAATTGAAATCGCACACCTTAGTAACCTTGTGAAAACCAAACTAGAAGTCTTTAGGAAGAGCCTAGAAACCCCTAGGTTGCCTTACCTCTTTTCTAGAGAGAATAATGTCTTAAGAAATCTTAGGAATTGGAAGAATGAAGAGAATGAGGGCCCCTTAGGGTTTAAGCTCTGATTTAGGCCTCTTTAGATCCAAAAAACAACATATTATAATATAGGAATTGCTAAAATGACCAAAATGCCCTTCATTAAAGTTGCCAGATTGATTCTACGAAAGACCATTTATGGGCCATGGTTTGAACCATGGACCGATGGTACTGTCCGTCCTGCTAACTTTTTCCAAAATTCTTGAAACCATCTTCCTGACAAAAAATACAAAACCATCATTTACCGGCGTACATAGGCTTATGAGTCGTGGTTGGACTCACAGAGTCCTTTCACACTTACTCATTTTTCTCATCTTGTTGGACCTCACCTATGAAGGGTTTCTATGGGTTGTGAATTGATCTATAGACCATGCCGTTAACTCATAGGTCACTTTCTAGAAAAAATCCAATT
Source organism: Solanum medicagineum (assembly GCA_026153255.1). Lineage (NCBI taxonomy): Eukaryota > Viridiplantae > Streptophyta > Magnoliopsida > Solanales > Solanaceae > Solanum > Solanum medicagineum. Next base: position 10,220 of record JAPFFP010064238.1, on the reverse strand, counting down.
TCCTTCATGTTGAGGCCCTCATCTACGAACCCATCTATGGTCTATCATATTTTCTACGGGCCATTGTTGGGTGTGTGGGTAACCCCAATTATGGAAAATTTTTCCCTTTCTTGTGGTTCATGTTTAAAGACCGACCTACAGGCCGTAAATCCATTAACAGGCCATAAGTGACCCTCGTAAATTGACTTTAGGTCCTTTTTTGTCCAACCTTTTCTGCCCAACCTTTTCTTTACTCTTGGGCTTCCAAACTAGGGGTCATTATAATATCTCTCCCTTGGGAACATTCGTCCCCGAATACACCTAAAGGCAGGTTCTAAGGAGTAAATCTAACCAAGTATGCATGCAAAAATACAACTTAAACATCATTTCATAAATTTTTCATAATGTACTTTCAAAATATGCCTCAAACCAGTCCATAAACATAGAAATAAGTGCATGCATAATGTAAAACTAAAATGCAAGGAATTAGAGGTTTTAGGAAGAATTTCTTAACACCTTAGGCTTGAGTGGAGTGGAGTTGATATGGGTAACACTTCATCATGTCAGCTTCTGCTTCCTATGCACCACCCTTAACTTTTTGATTCCTCCAAAGCACTTTGACGGATGCAAATTAATTGTTCCTTGGCATTTTTACTTGTCGGTCTAGAATTTCAATCGGTACCTCTTCATAACTCAAATCCTCTTCAACACGTCTTGTAAGGAAACTATGGAGTTTGGATAACCTATGAATTTCCTCAACATCTACATATGGAAAATCGGATGGATTAAATGTATCTCATTAGGTAAGTCCAACTCATAGGCCACCCTTCCCACTCTTCTCACCACTTTATAGGGCCCTACATACTTGGGGCTCAGTTTCCCCTTTACACCAAATCAGATCACACCTTTCATTGGAGACACTTTCAAGTAGACCCAATCACCAACTTGGAACTCAAGATCTCTCCCTTTTACATAGTAGTCGGACTTTTTGCTAGTTTTGGGACATTTGCAACTTTTCCCTTATGCTTTTAATTTTCTCCATAGCATTCATGACTACGTCCGGTCCTAGCAATGCCACCTCACCAACTTTAAAGTAGCCAATGGATGACCTACATCGTCTATCATACACTGCCTCAAATGGTGCCATCTCAATGCTTGCATGATAACTATTGTTATAGGCAAACTCGATAAGTGCAAATGCTCATCCTAACTTTCCTTAAACTCCAACACACAAGCTCTCAACATATCTTCTAATTTGCGAATAGTTCTTTCAGCTTATCCATCAGTTTGGGGATGAAAAGTGGTGCTCAACTTCACCTTGGTACCAAGTCCCTTTTAGAAAGATCTCCAAAAATGAAGGCTGAATTGGACACCTCGATCTAATATGATGGATAACGGAATCCAATGCAACCTTACCAATTCTTGGATATACAAGTGGGCATAATTTTCGACACTAAATGTAGTCTTGACTAGTACAAAGTGGGTTGACTTTGTCATATTATCCACTATCACCCATATGGAGTCAAAACGTTTTTCGGTCTTTGGCAACCCCACTAAAAAATCCATATTGATTTCTTCCCACTTTGAAGTATGAATGTCAATGTTTTGGGATAGGCCACCTGGCCTTTGGTGCTTAAATTTGACTTGTTGGTAATTAACACACTTGGACACAAATTGAGTAGTGTCCTTCTTCATTCCGATTCCACCAATAGATCTCCATCAAGTTTTTATACATCTTTATAGTGCTGGGATGAATAGAATATGAAGATTGTGAGATTCTTGCATAACCAACCTCTTTAGCTCACTAACATTGTGCACACACAATCTCTCTTGATATCAGAGTACACCATCTTCCCCTTATGAGAAAACTCCTATCTTTCTTCCTTCAGTAAGGCTTTCAACTTAACGAAGACGGGATCAAGGTCTTGCTTGGACTTGACCTCCTCAATCAAGGAATATTCGGACCCATTAAGTAGAACAGCTCCACTATTTCCAGATTCATTTAGCTTTACCCCAAATCTATCCAACCTATGACTTCTTTGGCCAACTCTCTTTTCCCATTATTTTCAATATGAGATACACTACCTATGGAAACTTTACTAAGGGCATCGGATACCACGTTGGCCTTTCTTTAGTGATACTTTACATTCATGTTGTAATCTTTGAGTAGTTCTAACAACCTTCATTGCCTTAAATTGAGATGTTTTTGGGTAAATACATGTTGGAGGCTTTTCTAATCAATGAAGATATCCATATGAACCCCATAAGGGTAATTTCACCAAATATTCAAGGGAAACACTATCACTGCAAGCTCAAGGTCATGGGTCGAGTAATTCTTCTCATGCACTTTCACTTGTCTCGAGGTATACACAATCACCTTACCATTTTTCATTAATACACACCCCAACCCTATCCTTGATTTATCATAATACATAATTAACACATCATTTCCTTCTAGCAATTCAATTTTTGGGTAGAAGTTAGTCGATTCTTCAACGTTTGGAAGTTTTGCTCAGACTTATCTGTTTATACAAACTTTGGTTTAGTTTGAATCGACTTGGTGAGTGGGGAAGAAATGGAAGAGAAATCTTGCACAAACCTTCTATAGTAACCGACTAGGCCCAAGAAACTCCTTACGTCTGTAGGAGTCAATGTCCTTGGCCAATTTCTCACTGCCTTGATCTTCTTAGGATCAACCTTGATACCATCATGTGATACCACATGCCTAAGAAAGTCAACCTAGTCTAGTAAAAACTCACACTTGTCAAACTTTGCATATAGCGTTTGCTCCCTTGGGGTTAGCAATACCACTCTCAAATGTTCCATGTGATGTTTCTCACTTTGGGAGTAGATCAGAATGTAATCAATGAACACCATGTTAAACATGTAAAGATAGGGATTGAACACCTTATTCATGAGGTCCATAAGTATAGCGGAGACATTAGTGAGAGCAAATGACATCATTGCAAACTCGAAGTGACCATACCTACTCCAAATGCTGCCTTAGGAATTTCACTTTCCCTCACCCTAAATTGTTGATATCTGGAACTTAAGTCAAACTTTGGAGAAGTTTGTAGCCCCTTGCAATTGATAAAACAATTTATCTATCCTTAGGAGTGGATACGTGTTCTTAATGGTGACCTTATTGAGTTGCCAGTTGTCTATACACATACGGAGTGATCCATCTTTCTTCCTCACAAAAAACACCAGAGCACCACATGGAGACCGAATAGGTTCTAATTAAACCCTTCTCTAACAAACCTTTCAATTATTCCTTTAGTTCTTTTAACTCTTTGGGAGCCATTCTATATAGAGGGATGGAGATAGGTTGAATATCGGGTAGGAGATCTATGCCAAAGTCTATTTCCCTTTCGGGAGGAACACCCAATAACTTATCCAACAAGACATGTGAAACTCATTAACAATGAGGACCAATGCAAAGGAAGAAACTTTGGAAGTGACATCTTTGACTCTCACCAAATGATAGATGCATCCTTTGGAAATCATCTTTTGGACCTTCAAGAAAGAAATGAACCAACCCTTACATGAAGAGTTACTACCCTCCCACTCAAGAATAGGCTCATTTGGGAATTGGAACTTGACTCTAAGGGTTTTACAATCTATGAAAGTATAGGAAGAATGCAACCAATCCATCCTAAGTATTACATCAAAGTCTACCATGGCAAGCTCAACTAGATCACAAGGGACCACTTTATGCAAAATAGAGATAGGACAATCCCTGTTGACTTTTCAAAAAATAATGGACTCTCCTATGGGGTTATTCACTTCATTGGGCTCATGAAAGACTTCAGGATATGTATGGAATTTATAAGCAAGAAATGGGGGCACAATGACAAATTAGCTCAATGATCTGAAAAGGGCATATGCGTCAAATTAGAAAACTCTCAGCATACCGATGACAATATCTGGATCCTCTTCAACCTCTTGGCGACCATGGTGAGCATAGAAATGATTGGTCCTTTAGGCTCCTTGGACTTTCCCATCTTGGCCTTAGGGCCTTGTTCCACCACTTCTACAATCCTTAGCATGGTGCCCGAGCTTCCCATATTTGAAGCAAATATTGGACTTGGCTAGGCACTTTCCCTTGTGGAGTCTTCTACACTTAGGGCAACTTGGGCTTAGGAGCTATCCCTTTGTACTTAGTGGTCTGGGGAGGAGGAGTGTTTGTAGACCCTTGTCCACCTTGCTTTTGGCCACCTTGGAACTTGTGACCACCACCCCTTTGGTGAAAATAGCTCCCACCATTTACCTGAGCCATTTTGGACTCTATTTCCCTCTATCTTAGCTTCTCCTAGTCCATTTTCTCTACATAAGTCATCAATTGGGAGATAACCATATCCTTCACTAACATGGACATTTTGCACTCTTTGACACAAAATCGGAGACGTCGGAGATAAACTTGCTCATATGGGCCCTTGGATCCGCAACCATGAAGGGAGCATACTTGGAAAGCTTGGTGAATTTGAGGGAATACTCCTTCACACTCATGGACCCTTGTTTGACTTTGATGAACTCTTGGACTTTAGAGTCCCTTAGCTCAATTTGGAATAAGGCACACTTGAACTCTTCCCATCCAATGGGACCCACTTCATGACCTCTCTCACATATACATTGCTCGTACCATACTTTGGCTACCCTTTGAGTTGGTAGCCACCAACTCGGCTTTCTGCTCTGAAGAGATACCAATGACCGCTACTACCCGGTAGGCCTCCTCAATGAAATCAATGGGGTCTTCCTCCTTTTGGTAACCATGAAACTTCAAAGGGTTCATCCTCATGAAGTTTCTCACTTTAGTGGCCGGAGTAGGTACTTGGGGAGGAACGGTGACCTCCCGGTTAGCTTGGTTGGCCAATTCTTGAGCCACAAAGTGAAGGTGGCTCAGAACTCTCTATGAGACACTTCATCATGTTGTTGGAGCGGAGGAACTTGTTGATAAGAGTGCCTCTTTGGTGAGGTGCTCTTCTTGGCTGCATGATCTAGAAACAACTAGAAAGGTCATCATTAGATATAGGAAAACCTTAGTTAACTCTAAAGGCATGATATGAATAAGAAAGAAGGAAAACTTTCCTAAACTGTCTCATAAGTTCTCACTCAAGGTAATGGCATGCTTGACAACCTTGAATGAGACTCTACTTATTGAGGTATGCATGGACATCCGAGAAATGTTTTAAAACCTCATGCTCTGATACCAAGTTTGTAACAACCCGACCAACGGCTTAATCATCACACCGCGAATAAGATATCCTAAGGCACCTCACCCAAGCCATCTTAAATATCTTAAGCATTCATAGGCATTAAATTAAAGAATTTGTGGAATAAAAGTGGGGAAAGGGTCTATAGGCCTTTCATGATTATGAAGCAACATTAATAAGCATGTAAGGCAACATATTTGTGTCCATAAAGCATACCAACTAATACATCGACGGATGGAACCGGTAATGGTCAATTTCCATCAAATAAAAAAGACTCCAATGTTTAACAAAATAGAAAGCACAAGCCTTAAAAGGGCAACGTATACATCATCTCAAAATAAAATACAATCTCGATAGAAAATGGTAGAGTCCTGAACTAAAGGGCTCACTAAAATAAAAGTATTAGTCTTAAACACCAAAAACAAGCCACGAGCCGTGGAGGAGTACTTGTCCCTACATGGTTAAATCATGCAGGCAAAATATGCATTAGTACATTGGAATGTACTAAGTATGTGAGATGCAATGCAAGACATGAAATTGTATTTCCATCATTCATAAATATAACATATAAATGTTTATGAGATGAAAAGTTCATAAATGTGAGCTTAAGCATGCACAAGGAATATCACTCAATATGGAAGAGAGTCAATGCATGAAAGATCACATATAGAAAATCATATCATAGAGTGATAAACTTGTAGAAGAAGACCTTAACCAACATATAAGACCATGTGAGCTACTACAGGGAATCCAACATAACCACCTATGTTGGCACGGGGAGACCACTTTCCAGGTAGAACTTCGTCACTTTGCATGCATCTTAAATAACATGAATGGCCTACGTGTATCCACTAGCCTAGCCTACAAAGGCTCCTATGGCGGCACATAGTTTATGAGACAAAGGTTTGCTACTAAGGTTCCCTTACATAACCCTATCTCAATGTCTCATTCGGTGTTAAGTCATCCCACGAAATCTTTAAAACATAGCTTAGTCAAATTATGACACTTAGGATCATAAGTAGCAAATCACAAGAGTAGCTCGAACTTAAGGCACCACAAAGTGAGAATTGTCCTTTCATCTTGGGGATCTTCTCAAAAATATCTGTTTAGGGAAATTGTCAACATTCTTATATCTTCGGCAAATCATAACTTTAAAACTCATCTTTCATTCTCTAATTATCATCATAAATCATGCAAGACTTTACTTGAAAACTAGGAGGGCTAAGCTTTTAAGTTGGAACAATCATACATCACATATTCATACTTAAATTATGAATTCATACTTATTTAAAACATGCAAATCAGCTTACACTTCATCAATGACAAAACCCATAATTGGAGTCATCATCAATAACTTGATTACATGTAAATACTTAGTAAAAACATCATAAAATATCTTAAATATCATCGAGCAACATAAAACATCATGAAATCATCATAAGTATGCATACTGTCTTGAAGGAACTTAAAGAAAAGGTTAAATACCATATGAATGACTTTATAGATGAAAGGAGACACCCACAAATCAAACTCACATACCTTAGTAAGCTTGAGAAAATCAAAATTGAAGCCTTTGGGAAGAACCTTGAAAACCTTAGCTTGCCTTGCCTCTTTTCTAGAGTGAATAATGCCTTAGGAAATTTAGAAATTGGAAGAATGGCGAGAATAAGGGTCCCTTAGGGTTCTAATTCGGGACCCTTTAGATCCCAAAAATGACATATTATAAGAATAGGAATTGCGAAAATGACCAAACTGCTCTTCATTAAAGTTGCCAGATTGATTTTTCGAAAGCCAGTTTAAGGGTCGTGGATTGAACCATAGACCACAGGTACTGTCCATCCTGTTAACTTTTTCCAAAATTCCTGATTTGTTGTTTTTGACACTAGACTCTTGTTCCTTAGTTTCTTTTGAGCCCAAATCTCAAATTTCATTCAATTTGGAGTTGTGAAAGTGAAGTTGCCATTGAAGGTTTTGAGCGTTCAAATTTTTCAAATTTTGAAAGTGGGTTCTTCGATTGAGAAGAAATTGAAGGTTAACGATAATTGTGGTTTGTTCTCTACATTAAGGGGAACCTAATCCTAAATTTTGAGCCAATTTTGAGTTGATTTGAAGGTGTTGGGATTTAGTGTGTGTTCTTGGTGCTCTTGAAGAAAAAGAAGACCAAAAGGTTGATTTGAAGGTGTTGGAATTTAGTGTGTGTTCTTGGTGTTCTTGAAGATATTCAAGTGTCCTTGAAGAAAAAGAAGACCAAAAGGTACATTTGATCTTCTTTTTTTTCAGGTTTTGGTTTGCCCTTAGTGGAAATTTGAAAAAAAAAATCAGAAAAAAAAATATTTCAAAAAATTCAAAAATATTATTTTCCACATCAGTGCCAACTCATCTCTAAATCAGCGCCAATCAGTGCCCAACAACAAAGTCAGATTACGCTCACTCCAGATGCGCCCTATGGCACGTGGAGCCTAAATTCAGAGACTATTTTTGCAGGGTTTTTGCTGAAAACCCAAAAATTTTCTAAGTTTGGGAGGTTTTTTGGGCATAAAATTTTTTCCAAGTGTCCAAACAAAGTGATTCTTTTTATTTTAAATTTTTGTGCTTTGATTCCCCAACTAGTTAGAAATTAATTAACATATTTAACTACTTGTTAACTAGTTTTAATTATCAAAACAAACCCCTTTCAAGTTATGAACACCTTAAGACTTCGAAATTTTTTTTAAGTGTTCGAACTCAATTTTTCTTCTTTGTCACTCATTTTTCTTTCATTCCTCAACTATTTAACAACTAATTAACATCTCTAATTACTTGTTAACTGGTTTCTAAACATTAAATCATCTCTTTGATTCTTCAAATTAGGTAACAACAAGTAGTCTCTTCTATTTTTAACTTAGTGTTTTTTTTAATCCAATATTTCTTGTGCCTCTTTCTTCTAGTTTTCTTCTTTTTTATTAATGTTCCTAAGATTTGTTTGAGTCTTCATTCTTTCAAGAATCATAAGAAGCTACTCCACCACAAAGGATAGGTGAACTTGAATTGACTAAGCGGAGCTAGTTCACTATCAATTTTATGACGACGTCATAGAAGGTGCGTTGAGAGTTACATACGAGTGACGTGAGACTTTCGCTACTAATGAGTATTGTAGGTATCATTTCTAATACAAGTCCAATTGGTAAAAGTTCAAAGAACATCATGGAAACTCTTGCTCACTTTTCCAAACAAATAGCAGAAATGAATGGACTGATGGGAGGTTTGGAGGAAAGGTTGTTATGGGTGGAGATTGTAAATCGAGCAAAAGTAAGTCAATCCGAAAATGAGGAGATAAGGCGCATATCGATGCATTCCACCACCATTACCCCGAGACAAGCCCATAATCTATGTTTTCCTCCACAAAGCCGAACCCAAAGCTACCAAAACCCCATTTTCCAAATGAAGTACGATCCAAATCATACAAGACAAGCTACATCACCTCCCCCAAATGTGCCATAAATTCGCTACCAAGCCTACCAATACCAAAATCCCCTCTGTGATGAAATGCATGGAGATCTCAACAATGGTGAGTTTTCGGAGCATGGGGGTGGGGATACCTATGGAGTACAAAGGGAAGGAGTCCGACCTCAAGACTTGGGGTCGAATCATGGTATCGGAGGCCATGATTATTGGTGTAGAGGAGATAGTGTGAGGGATGGAGGATATAGTATGAGATATAGAGGAGATAGGATGGGAAATGAAGAAGAAAGGTTGGATCAGAGGGTAAATTTTTCTTGCTTCATGGAGAAGGGAAAATCATTGCTTGATAATGTGAAGACTTGAAGGCGAATTCCAATCTTTCATGTGTTGTGATAAGAACTAAGGGAGCCCTTGCCAAAAAAGAACTTGATCAAAGGGAGAATCTATTTCATGCTAGGTGCAAAATTAAAGATTAAGTGTGTTCTTTAATAATTGATGGTGGAAGTTCCATTGTGTTTCCAAGGGAAGGAGATTCCTTGTCTAAAAATAAGGAGAATATGTGCATGATAGCAAATCCAAGAAAGTGTTTAAGGGGTGTGGATGAGGGACACTTTCTAGTATGCCGTGTCAACACCCATCTTTTATTACATGCTAACCAAAATACTATCACTTTGCCTGATATTGTTTCTTCTCTTTTGCAGGACTATGACAAGCAAGGCAAGGAAAGTATGGTAGTGGATGCTCTATCAAGAAGGATTATGTTGGTGACTACCTTGGCATCTAGAATGATGGGATTTGAAAACATAAAGAAATTCTATTCTAGGGATCCCGACTTCAAAGATACTTGTGATAATCTTACCCAACTAAAGCAAGTTGATAGGTTTCAATTGGTTGATGGTTTTTTGTTCAAGGATGGATGAGCTTGTCTTCCGATGAGCTCATGGAGGGAGCTACTTGTCAGGGAGGATCATAGTGGTGGTTTGATGGGACACTTTGGGATACCCAAAAGATTTGACATTCTAAAGGCTCAATTCTTTTGGCCCCATATGAAGCATGGCATGGAGCAAATTATTGGACAATGTCTCGATTGTAAGCATGCCAAATCCATGACTCAGCCCCAAGGTAAGTATACCCCTCTTCCTACTCCTAGTGGCTCATGGATGGATATCTCTATGGATTTTATGTTGGGTCTTCCTAGGACTAAAAAAGGACATGATAGCATATTTGTGGCAGTGGATAGATTTTCTAAAATGACTCATTTTATTCCATGCCATAAATGTGATGATGCATCCCATGTAGCATCTTTATTTGTCATCAATGTTCATAGATATGTATAGAGTCTCTCAAACCATTGTTAGTGATAGGGATTCCAAGTTTCTTAGTCACTTTTGGAAGAGTCTACGGGGTACACTTGACATCAAGCATATATCTCTACTTCTTGGCACCCTCAAATAGATGGACAAATTGAAGTAGTCAATAGGAATCTTGGAAGTGTGCTTCGTTGCATGATTAGAGGGACCCCAATTACTTGGGAAGGCCTTTTACCCTTGATTAAATTTTCATATAATAGGTCTTTCCACTCCTCTA
>JAPFFP010064231.1:0-25992 GCA_026153255.1 Solanum medicagineum | reverse complement strand
GATTTAGCGTCAATTGGTCCAAATCATGTCATGTTTCATTTGAATTATACTAGTATTGTAAGGTGTGGGGTGTTACAAACTATGAGTAGGAGGCTATGAGACATTTTAGGAAATGTTTCCCTTCTTCATGTTCTAAGTCGTGTTATAGAGTTTAAGTAAGCTATCCTCCCCTAACGTTTGTACTTTGCTATGCTTGATCATGCCTAACATGAGAGGATGATGAGCCTGCACTCCCGAGGAGAAACCGGCCAATGGAGAGCTTAGGGACGCTCTCACATTACTTGCACAAGTGGTGGCTAACCAAGCCGATCAAGGGACCCAAGCCCCTCATGCTCCTACACCAGCTTCTCGAGTGAGAGACTTTATGAGAATGAATCCCCCGGAATTCCATGGGTCAAAGGTGAGTGAGGAGCCTTAAGAATTCATTGATGAGGTTTACAATATTTTGCCTATTATGGGTGTGAGGTCGAAGGATAAGGCAGAGTTGGCGGCCTACCAACTCAAAGGGGTAGTTCAAATATGGTACAACTAACGTAAGGAAGAGAAAGGAGTCAATTATTTGGTGTTTCGGGAGGAGTTCAAGGTGGCCTTCCTTAATCGATTCTTCCCTCTTGAACTTAGGAAAGCTAAGTTGGTGGAATTTATGAACTTGAGACAAGGGTCCATGAGTGTGAGGGAGTATGCCCTCAATGTTTATTAACTTTCAAAATATGCTCCACATTTGGTGGCCGACTCAAGATCTAGGATGAATAAATTTTTGATGGGTGTATCCGATTTAGTTAGTGAGGAGTGCTAGTGCACCATGTTGATTAGTGACATGGACTTGTCACATTTAATGTCCTATGTCGAGCAAATAAAAGGGGAAAATTTGAGGAAGAGGAGGGATCATGAGGCTAAGAGGGCCCATTTCGAGGATAAGTTCTAAAAGGGTGGTGGGATCCAGCAAGGCCAAGGTTCCTTTTATGCTTCTAATTGGGGATTTGCCAACGACTTCCCAAGGACCCAAGGTGTGGATGTTGTGGTTCCTAATGAGGTGTGTCGTAGGTGTGGTAAGGGTCATAAGGGCCCATGCTTGAGAGATACTAATGCATGCTTTGGTTATGGGGAAGTGGGTCACAAAAAGGTGGATTACCCTTGAAATCCCAACAAGGGAAAATAGGTTCATCCACAAGGTGCTAATGCAGTTCATTTGGGGAGAGGTGGCCGACAAGATGGTGCCCCAAGGCAGAATCAATTTTATGCTTTGCATGGGACACAAGGGGTGGATGATATCCCCCATGTCGTTACCAGTATGTTGAAAATCTTTGACTTTGATGTGCATACATTGATTGATCCGGGTGCCACTCTTTCTTTTCTTACCCCCTTTGTTGCCAAAAAGCTCCATTTTGACCCCAAGTTGTTGTATAAGTCATATGAGGTGTCTACTCTTGTTAGTGCCTCTATTATTGCTAGAAAAGTTTACAGAAGTTGTCATATTTGCATCTAGCATAAAATATTGCCTTATGATCTTGTTGAGTTAGACACAGTTGATTTTGATATTTTTCTTGGGGTGGATTGGTTGCATGCATACTATTCTTCTATTGATTGTAGGACCCATAGGGTCGAATTTCAATTTCCAAATGAACCCGTCCTTGAGTGGGAGAGTCCATATGTGATGGTCAAGGTAAGGTTCATCTGTTGCATTAAAGCCCGTAAGTTGATCTCTAAGGGGTGTCTTTACCATCTTATGAGGGTTAGGGATATGGAGTCTAAAGTCCTTCCCATAGAGTTGGTTCTGGTTGTAAAAAAGTTTCTTGATGTCTTCCCAAATGACCTTCTCGGTGTTCCTCCCACAAGGGAAATAGACTTTGGCATAGACCTCCTCCTCGATACTCGACCCATTTCTATTCCCCCTTACCATATGGCCCGGACGGGGTTGAAAGAGTTGAAGGAGCAATTGAGGGACTTGTTGGAGAAGGGGACCAATAGTCCTAGCCAATCACCTTGGGTTGTACCAGTTTTGTTTGTGAAAAATAAGGATGGATCCCTTAAGATATGTATTGACTACCGGCAATTTAATAGGGTCACAATCAAGAATGGATATCCTCTTCCGAGAATTGATGATTTGTTTGACCAATTGCAAGGGGATATCAACTTCTCTGAGATTGATCTTAAGTTCGGGTATCATCAAGTGAAGGTGACGGAGTGTGACATTCCCAAGGCGGCCTTCTGGACTAGGTATCGGCATTATGAATTTGTGGTGACGTCTTTTTGGTTGACCAATGCACCGGTCATCTTTATGGACCTAATGAATATGGTCTTTAAACCCCAGCTTGATTTATTTGTTGTGGTCTTCATTGATGATATTTTGATATATTCTCGTGGTGAAAAAGAGCATAGGGCTCATTTGAGGGTTGTGTTGCAAAGATTTATGGAGGAGAAATTGTATGCTAAATATGAAAAGTGTCAATTTTGGTTGAGGGAGGTTGCTTTCCTAGGAAATGTGGTGTCGAGGGATGGTACTAAAGTGGACCCTAAGAAGACTGATGTGATTAGAAATTGGCCTAGACCATTGACCATATCGGACATTAGGAGTGTCTTGGGCCTAGCAGATTACTATCCAAGGTTTATGAATGCGTTCTCCTCCATTGCTTCTCCTATGACAAAATTGACTCAACAGAAGTCTAAGTTTGTGTGGATTGATAAGTGTGAGAGGAGTTTCCAAACCTTGAAAGATAAGCTTGTGTCCGCTCCTATATTGTCACTACCAGATAGGCTTGAGGGACTTTTTGGTGTATTGTGATGCTTCTAAAGTTGGTTTGGGTTGTGTCCTAATAATGGTAAGGTCATACCCTATACATCTAGGAAGCTCAAGGTGTATGAAAAGAACTAACCTAGCCATGATCTTGAACTAGCCGTCGTGGTATTTGCATTAAAGATTTGGCATTATCACTTATATGGGGTGCATGTTGATGTGTTCACTGATCATAAGAGCCTCCAATATGTCTTCACTCAAAAAGATCTCAACTTGAGACAAAGAACGTGGCTAGAACTTCTTAAGGATTATGATATGAGTGTGCATTACCATACTGGTAAGGCAAATGTGGTGGTGGATGCCTTGAATAGGGTGTCTATGGGTAGCCTAGCTCATGTTGATGGTGGTGATAAGGAGATAGATAGGGAAGTGCATCTGTTGACTAGATCAGGGGTTAGGTTGGAGGAGGTTGGGGATGATGATGTTGTTGTTGGGGTTGGTTCTAAGTCTTCTTTGGTTGATGAGGTGATGGCAAAAACAAGATCTTGATCCCTCCTTATTAGAATTGAATGCCTTGGTGAAAGAGGGCAAGGTGGAAGTTTCTCCTAAGGGGGAGATGATGCCCTTAGGTACCAAGGTAGGGTGTGTGTACCGTGTGTTGATCGCTTGATAAAAAAGATCCTTGTTAAGGCCCATAACTCTTCTTATTCTATCCTCCCCGGTTCCACTAAAATGTATAGAGCTTTTAGAGAGGTGTATTGGTGGGGAGGCATGAAAAGGGACATTGCCAAATTCGTTTCTGATTGTCATAGTTGTCAACAAGTCAAAGCCGAGCATCAAAGGTCGGGTGGCCTAACCCAAGACATAGAGATTCCTACTTAGAAGTGGGAGGTGATTAATATTGATTTTGTGGTTAGGTTGCCAAAGACTAGAAAAGGTTTTGATTCCATTTGGGTTGTGGTTGATAGGATGACAAAATCGACTCATTTCCTACTGGTTAAGACCACATATGGGGTTGAAGATTATGCAAGGTTGTACATCCATGACTTGGTAAGGTTGCATGGGATTCATTGGTCCATTATATCAGATCGTGGTGCTCAATGTACCTCATATTTTTGGAGGTCCTTCCAAAAGGGTCTTGGTACTAGAGTTACGCTTTCTATGGCCTTCCATCCTGAAAATGATGGCCAAGCAGAAAGGACCATCCAAACCCTTGAGGATATGCTTAGAGCATGTATGTTGGAGCTTAAAGGTAGTTGGGATTATCATCCTTTATTGATTGAGTTTGCCTACAATAATAGCTATCATTCTAGCATCGGTGTGGCTCCTTTTAAGGCTCTCTATGGTAGACATTGTAGATCACTGGTGGGGTGGTTTGAGGTTGGTTAGGTGGCCTTGTTAGGACCAGATCTGGTTATGGAGGCTCTTGAGAAGGTTAGGATGATTAGAGAAAGGTTGAAGACGGCCCAAAGTCGTCAAAAGTCTTATGTCGATATAAGGATTAGGGAGCTTGAGTTCGAAGTTGCTGATTGGGTCTATTTGAAGGTGTCACCCATGAAGGGTGTGGTCCATTTTGGTAAGAGGTGCAAGTTGATCCCAAGATATGTGGGTCCTTATAAGGTGATGAGAAGGGTTGGCAAGGTAGCTTATGAGTTGGAATGCCTAGAGAAATGGATTTGGTTCATCCGGTGTTTCATGTGTCTATGTTGAGGAAATGTGTGGATGATACAAATGTTATTGTTCCTCTTGATGTTGTGGGTGTGGTTGAAGGTAATTTGACCTATGAAGAGGTTCCAGTTCAGATTTTAGATAGGGTAGTGAAGAGATTGAGAAACAAAAAGGTGTCTTCCATTAAGGTCCTTTGGAGGAATCAACAAGTCGAAAGTGCTACTTGGGTGGCCGAGGCGGACATGCAAAAGTGATATCCTTACCTTTTTTGTTGCACTCAAGCCTAAGGTACTTATCTAAGTCCCTTACATGATCTCAAATCTTAAGTTCGGTCATTGTGTCATTGCATACATTCATGTTTGAATTAACAAGTTTTTGATGATTTTACATTTATGATGAGATTTTTGAAATGATGTTTAAGTGCATTCTTGCATATCTACGTAAGGCTGAATTTGTCATGTTCACATCTCTCATATACGTCTCTTTGTCATTCGGGAACAACGTTCCCAAGGGGGAGATATTGTAATGACCCCAAAAAGTACCCGAAAATGTGCCTCCAAAGTGCTGGAAATCATAAATTCCATATAACTCAACATCCGTGCACAATATCAAAAATTTGACTTCATATTCTTGATCAGGGGGTCATTTTTAGTGGAAAATGGGTCTAACCCCGATCTTAGAGCAAATGATTAACAATTTCAGTTTTTGTAATTTTGCTTAGCCAATGGTTGTCCGCGACAGTGCCACAATGTGCAGCTGTCACGCACATGTGTAAACTTGGTCTCCACGATAGGTCCGCATGTAAATTCTGCCTAGTTATTTTTCTTCCAATCCAAGACTTTTGAGTCTTGGGCCTAAGTGTTGCCAAGCGTGAAAATACCTATACTTAGCCATATTTCACCCACATATCATTCTAAACATTCCCTAATACTCATTCAAACTGTTAGCCAAATTTTTTACTCCTAAACTCAACTCTCAAAATCCTTTCTTGATCTTAAGGATTGCACTCAAGGTTCAACTCTTCATGTCCAATCTTCATCAAATTCATCTCCAAACCAAATATATGTGGGTTTCTTTCATGGGTTAGGATTGCACTCAAGGTTCAACTCTTCATGTCCAATCTTCATCAAATTCATCTCCAAACCAAATATATGTGGGTTTCTTTCATGGGTTCCTTTCACTCATGATATCCAAGCTTCCTTTTACTTAAATTTGCATGATTAAAAGATGATTTACAAATGGGTCTTAATTATTATGAAAATCATTGCTCACAATGTTGGGGTTTATGAAATTGTGACTGTTTTGCTATTTTTTTAGCCATAAAACCAATATCTATTGTAAGATTTGATGAAGGGTTTTGATATATATTGCTTGAGGGTGTTACCAAGCATCTACTGAAGGTTTTACCTCAAATTTTCTAGTATGATTTCACTCTTGAATTTCATTGTTTTACATTAGCACTACAGACCCTCTAAGTGTTTAATAAAATGTCCGATTATGGTTTCTTGAGGAATTGAAGGTCCAACGCATGTCTTATGAGTTGAATGACTATATGATGATGATATGACGATGAAATGATGATGAAATGATGGTGAAATGAATGTATAGATATGGTATCCTCTATATAGTGTTGGAATGTGACCATGCCCTACTCGAGGGTTGCACGTTGGGTAAGCTTGTTGGGGGTTTTTACCCGTCAACCTATCGGGGGGTTTGTACTCACGCACCATGGGTGGTAGGGTGTGACTATCTATCAAAATTGTTGGGGGTTTGTACCCATAAACCTACTATGGTGTTTGTACTCCGGCACCACGAGTGGTAGGGTGCGACGATCCACCAACCTATTGACGGGGGTTTATACCTCAATCACTAAGGGTGGTAGGGTGTGACGATCCACCAATAGTTTAATGGTTTGTTCTTACACATATGTTATGTCCTATGTAAGCATATTTTACTTAAGTATTAATCATACATGTCATATTTTTACTATGCTAGCTATTGTTTATCTCTATGCATTTTGACTATGATTCCTATCTCTTGTTGCATTGCATCCTACGTACTTAGTAGATTCAAACGTACTAATGCATACTCTATGCCTAAATGATGTCACCATATAGGAACCAGAGCACCGCTTGATCATCCTCCTCCTCCACGTGGCTAGTTCGATTGTCCAACAAGCTTGTTGGTGGGTCCTCCATTTCGGGGACGGTGCTTGTGATCTCCTTCTATGTATTAACACAATCTTTCTTTTTGTTATGTATTGACTATGAGGGTGAGCCCGGTTGATTAGCTTGGCTTCCGCTCTTATCTATGTAGTAGAGGTGCTTTTAGACATGTTGCGTATCTATGCTATAAGCCTTGGATCTCTTGTTTCTTGATGTATATGATATGGAAGTTTACCCTTAGTCCAAATTCCCTTTGTTTATGCTTATCTATTATTGTCATTTTGATTGCTTCCGCGACCAAGGATGTGTAATGATATGCCGTGAGGCTTATTTGGGGTTCCTTCAGGTTCCTCATTCACCAGTCACGTCTAGGCCCTAGGCTTGGGTTCTGAAAAAAATAGACCTTAGATTCATAGCTTAAACCATGCTAAAACAACCATAATTTCATGAAACCCCAACATAGTGTGCAGTGAAATTCATAATAATTAAGACCCATGAGTAAATCAACTTTAAATCATGTAATTTTACGTGAAAGGAAGATTGGGTATCATGGGTGAAAAAGGAACCCATGAAAGAAACCCGCATTCCGTAGCTTTGGAGAATATCTTGATGAAGATTGGAGATGGAGACTTGAAGCTTTAATGAGAACATTAGAATCCGGATTAGTTTTGAGACTTGAAATTTGGAGATGAAATGTTGTCTAACAGTTAGGGAGTGTATTTGGGAATGACTGGAATGATATGTGGGTGAAATAAGACTAAGTATAGGAATTTTCATACATGGGAAAACTTAGGCCCAAGACCCAAGAGCCTTGGACTGGACAATAAAAACTGGCACAGAACGAACTAAGGCGCGCCCTTGGCGCGTCGCGCCAGGGCGCAAAACCTCACTGGAAATCGCATTTTTGTGATTTTCAAATTTTACTACGGTTTCTCTTAAATTGGGGTTAGACCCATCACCCACTAAATGTGACCCTATGAATAAGACTATGAAGTCAGATTTTTGATACGCGCACAGATTTTGAGATATATGAAAATTATGATTCCGAGCAATTTCGAGGAACATTTTTGGGCACTTTTTGGGGTCGTTTCAATATCTCCCACTTGGAAACATTCATCCCAGAATGTCAAAGAAAGGTATATGAGAAGAGTAATCATTAAGAAATCAGCCCCAACAAGAAATCAACAACATACTTAAAACATCACTTTCAAAATCTCATCATAAGTGTAAAATTACCATGAACTTTATCAATGTAAACATGAATGCATGCAAATGACTTAGGGGCTGGAACATGAGACACGAAATCACATAGAAGACTTAGAATTTATACGTTACGCTTGTTTCAGATGGAAAAGATAAGGTTATTGCTTTTGCCTATCCTCTTCGGCCTCCCAAGTAGCACTTTCGAATTGTTGGTTCCTCCAAAGGACCTTAACAGAAGAAAGATCCTTGTTCCTAAACCTCTTCACTTGTCTATCCAAGATCTCTACAAGAACCTCTTAATATGACAAGTTGTCTTCAATTACCCCCACAACATCAAGAGGCCCGATGCATTAATGTCACCCACACACTTTCTCAACATAGACACATGAAAGATCGGATGAACTAATTCAATTTCACTAGGCACTTCCAACTCGTAAGCCAGCCTACCATTCCTCCTCATCACTTTATAAGGACCCATATATCTAGGGCTTAAGTTACCCTTCTTGCCAAAACAAACAGCACCCTTTATGGGTGACACATTCAAATAGACCCAATCACCAACCTTAAACACAAGCTCCCTCCTTCTCACATCAGCATAAGATTTTTTGATGACTTTGGGCTGTTCGCAACCTTTCCCTAATCATCTTACCTTCTCCATAGTATTCACAACAAGATCCAGACCCAACAAAGTAATCTTTCTAATCTCAAACCACCCAATCAGGGATCTATAACGTTTACCATAGAGAGCTCAAAAGTTGTCATTCCGATGCTAGAATGATAGCTATTGTTATATGAAACTCAATCAATGGGAGATGATCATCCCACCTACCCTTGAGCTCCAATACATAAGCACTAAGTATGTCCTCAAGTATTTTGATAGTTCTTTTGGCTTGGCCATCCGTTAGAGGTTGAAAGGTCGTACTAGTCTTTACCTTGGTTCCAAGACCTCTTTGGAAAGACCTCCAAAAGTGTGAAGTGAATTTTGCACCACGATCCAATATGATGGACAAAGGAATCCCATGCAGCCTCACTAAGTCATGAACGTACAACCTAGCATAATCCTCAGACCCACATGTATTCTTAACCGATAAAAAGTGAGTTGACTTTGTCATCCTATCAACCACAACCCAAATTGAATCAAACCCTTTCCCATCTTGGGAAACCCTAAGACAAAATCCATATTATTCTCTTCCCACTTCCAAGTAGGAATCTCCATGTCTTGGGTTAGGCCACCCGTCCTTTGGCTCGACTTTGACTTGTTAGCAACTACGGCAATGTCCCTCTTCATGCCTCCCCACCGATACATCTCTCTCAAATATAGAGTAAAAAGAACCATGATGAAAGGACCCCAAAAAGTGCCCGAAAATGTGCCTCGGAAGTGCCCAAAATCGTAATTTCATATATCTTAAAATCCGGTTGCGATAAATAAAATATGACTTCATATTCTTGTTCAGGGGGTCAAATTGAATGGGAAATGGGTCAAAGCCCGATTTTAGAGCCAACAAATAACATGAAAAATTTTCAATGTATGAAATTTCTAGTGAGGTATGCGCGTTGCTGGCGCGATGCGCCGTACTTTATTTTGGTGCCAGTTTTCAAGTTCGGTCTAAGACTTTTGGGCCTTGGACCTAAGCCTTCCCACATGTGAAAGTACCTATATTTATCCATATTTCACCCTCATATCATTCAAACCATTCCCCAATACTCATCCAAACACTTAGACAATATTTCATCCCCTAAATTCAAGTCTCAAAACTCATTCGAATCTCAAGGTTCTCATTCAAGCTTCAAGTCTCCATCTCCAATATTCATGAACCTATTCTCCAAAGCTAAGATATGTGGGTTTCTTTCATGGATTCCTGTCACCCATGATACCTAAGCTCTCTATTACTCAAAATTGCATGATTTAGAGTTGACTTGTTCATAGGTTTTATCTGTTATGAATTTCACTGCACACTATGTTAGGGTTTATGAAATTGTGACTGTTTTATCATGTACTGAGCTATGAAACCAAGATCTATTAAGATGTTTGATGAAGGGTTTTGATGTATATTGCTTGAGGGTGTTACCAAGTATATATTGATGGTTTTACATTGAATTTTCTAGCACGATTTTACTCTTGAATTCCATGTTTTTACACTAGCACTATACACCCGCTAAGTGTTTGATAAAATGTCCGGATTATGATTTCTTAAGGAATTGAAGATCCAATGCATGTCTTATGAGTTAAATGACTTTATGATGATGAAAAGAATGTATGCATATGACGATGATGAAAGGAAATTATGTATATTATATTATCTTTGTAGTGTTGGGGATTACCAAGCCTCAATCCAGAGGTTGTAGGCTCAAGTAATCTTGTTGAGGGGTTTGTACCTCAATCTCCTCGCTCAGGAGATGGCAGGACCATGCAACCTTGTCAAGAGGTTTATACCTTAATAACCTTATTGGGGGGTTTGTACCTCATCAACCTTGTTAGGGGGTTTGTACTTCAGCAACCTCATGAAAGGGTTTGTACCTCATGGGCCTCTCAAAGGAGGTAGTAGGCCTTGGATTACACTAATATTGGTCACTCCTTACATTTGTATTATGTTCTACCTATAAGCATGATTTTACTTCAAGTATCATTCATACACACCATATAGCTATATGTTATTCATTGCCAATGTTCTGCATTTTTTTCATAGTACCTATCACTTGATGCATTACATCCTACATACTTAGTACATCCAAACATACTAACACATACTCAATGCCAACGTGATATCACCATGTAGGAATCGGAGCCCCTCTTGAGCATCTCCCTCCACGTGGCTAGTACGATTTCTCTCAAGCTTGTTGGTGAGTCCTCCATTCTGGGGACTACGCTTATGACCTCATGCTATGTTCCATGACTATCTTTCTTTTATGTATATGTTGACTATGAGGGTGAGCCCGGTTGTTTGTCTTGGCCCCCATTCTTATCTATGTAATAGAGGTGTTGTTGGACATGTCATATGTTATGCTATAAGCTTTGACTCTCTCTTGTCTCTTATTGTTCATAATAAGAAAGGTGTCCCTTAGCCCCGGATATCCCTACTTACTATCTTTTGTCGTTATTTTATTGCTTCCGCGACCAAGGATATGTAATGATGTGCTAAGAGTCTTGCTTGGGATCCCTCCGGATTCCCTTGCACTGTGTCATGTCTAGGCCCTAGGCTTGGGTCGTGACAAACTTGGTATCAGAGCAATAGGTTATTAGGTCCTCGGTATCCAACACTCCGTGTCGATTAGAGTCTTATTCATGGTTGTGAAGCGTTCAATGACTATGAATATGAGGCTATGAGGCGTTCTAGGAAATGTTTCGCTTATTCATGATCGATGTCATGCGATAGAGTTAGGTCCCCTAAGGCTTATTGCTAATCCCTAATCAGTAAATTTCAAGATATGTCTCAAGATATTCAGGATAGCAATATATCGAATGTTGAAGTTCATAATGGTCTATGGGTATTGGCCAAAATGATGATAAAATTGACAACTCATCTCAATCAATAAGTGAGTGCTCCCGAGACATCAAATGGTAAGAGAAGGGGCAGTGAGGCCAAGAGGGATCGTTCAGAAGGGAAGTTCCAAAGTCTCAAAGATAGAGGGGATGCTATGTGTCCAACATATGGTAAGGTGCATAGAGG
This sequence comes from Solanum medicagineum, assembly GCA_026153255.1. Taxonomy (NCBI): domain Eukaryota; kingdom Viridiplantae; phylum Streptophyta; class Magnoliopsida; order Solanales; family Solanaceae; genus Solanum; species Solanum medicagineum. Next base: position 14,554 of record JAPFFP010064231.1, on the reverse strand, counting down.
CCCATGTTTGAGTGGCACCAATTTTTTCTTTGCTTGTGGTGAAGAGTGGCATAAGAGGAGGGATTGTCCTCTTAAATGCAATAAAAGTAAAAGGGGTGAGGATCGGTGAATCGTCTTAGATTTCCAAAATGTGGGGGGAATCATAGTGGTGTATGTTGGAGGAACACATATTCTTGCTTTGGGTGTGGTGAGATGGGCCACGAAATTCCAAAATTTCCACATGCTCACAATAAAGGTAAGGATGGACGACCACAAAGGCAAGGTGGTCATGTTAATCAAGGGGCTCAAGGAGGAGGTGACGTGCCCGACATTGCTACAGGTATGTTGAAACTTCCTTTGGCTTTGATGTGTATGCCTTGATGGGCCTGGGTGCCACTATTTCTTTCATTATTCTTTCTTATTGCTAGTGAGCTTTGAGTGTGTCCGAGTTGTTATGTGAACGTTTGGTGTCTACCCTTTTTTGAGTGTATTATTGCTAGAAAGTTCATAGATGTTATTCCGTGCTCGTATTGCATTTAGGCTTGCCTTGTGAATTGTTGGGTTGATGTGGTGGATTTTGATGCCATACTTAGGATGGATTAGTTGCATAGATGTTGTGTCTTCTTTGATTATAGGGCCCGGATAGTTAGATTCTAATTCCCTAGTAAACCCGTCCTTGAGTGGCGGCTTGTAAGGTGGTCGTGAAGGGGTAAGTTCGTTTCTTGTCTTAAGGTACCATTGATTTCTAAAGCTTGCATTTATCATCTTGTAAAAGTTAGGGGTGTTGAACCTAAGTTATTTCTATTGAGTTGTTTTCGGTGATCAATGAGTTAGTGAATGTCCTTTTTGATGGTGTCTTTTTGGTTGACTTATGCACTGCTCATGTGTATAGGTCTCATGAATAGGGTCTTTAATCCCTACCTTGTTATGTTTGTGGTGGTCACTAGTGATGAAGTATTGGTGTATTTAGAGCTTCTGAACCATTTGGGGTAGTGTTTTGCAAATCTTTAGGAAAGAGGAGTTGTGTGCTAAGTATGAGAAGTGTGAATTTGGTTAAGGGAGGTTACCTTCCTAGGTCATGTGGTGTCGGAGTATGGTGTTAAGGTGGGTCCTAAAAAGACGGATGTGATTAGAAATTGGCCTAGACCATTGACCCCATCGGACATTAGAAGTTTCTTGGGCTTATCGGGTTATAATCGGAGGTTTGTGGATGGGTTTTCTTCTATTGCTTCTTGTATGACTTAGTTGAACCCAAGTAAGGCTAAAAGTGTATGTACCGATGGGTGTGAAAAGAGTTTCTAAACCTTGGAAGATAAGCTTGTGTTCGCCCCTATATCATCTCTACTGAATGGGCTAGAATGATTTATTGTGAATTGCGATGCTTCTTAAGTCGATTTGGGTTGTATGTTGAAGCAATATGGTAAGGTAATAGCCTATGCTTTTAGATAATTGAGATACATGAGAGGGATTATTCTATTTACGAACTTGAGTTGGCCGCTGTGTTATTTGCTTTGAAAATTTTACGTTATTATTTGTATGGGGTGCATGTTGATGATCGCAAGAGTCTCCATGGGTGTTCGCCCAAAAGATCTTAGCTAGAGACAAAGAAGGTGGTTTGAACTTCTTAAGGACCATGGTATGAGTATGCATTATCATCCGTGTAAGGCTAATGTGGTGGCGGATTCTTTGAGTAGGGTGTTTATGGGTATCCTAGCTCATGTAAATGATGGTGGCAAAGAGGTGGCTAGGGAGGTCCATCGGTTGGCTAGAATGGGAGTTAGGTTAGAAGAAGTTAATGATGGTGGTGTTGTGGTTGTTGATGGCTCCAAATCTTCATTGGTTGAGAAGGTGAAAGCTAAGCACGATCTTGACCTCGTTTTGTTAGAATTGAAGGGATTGGTAAAAGATGGTAAGGTGGAGGTTTTCTCCCAAGAGGGAGATGGTGTCCTTAGGTATCAAGGTAGATTGTGTATGTCTAATGTTGATGAATTGAGGAGGTTGGTTTTAGGTGAGGCTCATGATTCCTCCTATTCTATTCACCCTGGTTCTACATAGGTGTATAGAGATTTGGGGGATGTGTATTTGTGGGAAGGTATGAAGAGGGACCTTGCCAATTTGTATCCAGTTGTCATAGTTGCCAACAAGTCAAAGCCAAACATCAAAGGTCGGGTGGCCCAATCCAAGACATAGAGATTACTACTTGGAAGTGGGAGGAGAATAGTATGGATATTGTGGTTAGGTTGCCTAAGACTAGAAAGGGGGGTTGATTCCATTTGAGTTGTGGTTGATAAGATGACAAAAGTCAGCTTATTTTCTACCTGTTAAGACTGCATATAAGGATGAAGACTATGCTAGGTTGTACATCCATAAGTTGGTAAGGTTGCATGGGGTTCCTTTGTCCATCATGTTGGATCGTGGTACACAATTCACTTCACACTTTTGGAGGTCCTTCCAAGGAGGTCTTGGAACCAATGTAAAACTTAATATGGCCTTTCACCCTCAAACGGATGGCCAAGCCAAAATAACTACCCAAACTCTTGAGAATATGCTTAGGGCTTGCGTATTTGAGTTGCGTAGTAGTTGGGATGATCATCTTAATTAATTGATTTTGCATATAACAATAGCTATCATTCTGATATTGGTATGGCTCTTTTTGAGGCCCTCTATGATAGGCGTTGTAGATCACCGATTAGGTGGTTTGAGGTAGGAGAGGTGGATATCTAAGTCCAGATCTAGTTATGGAGGCTCTTGGGAAGGTAAGGATGATTAGAGGAAGGTTGGGAACAGCCCAAAGTTGTCGAAAATCCTATGTTGATGCGAGGAGGAGAGACCTTGAATTTAAAGTTGGTGATTGGAACTATTTGAAGGTTTCACCCATGAAGGATGTGGTTCATTTTGGTAAGAAAGGTAAGTTAAGCCCAAGATATGGGGGTCCCTATATAGTGTTGAGGAAGATTGGTAAGGTTGTATACAAATTAGAGTTGGCTATGAATAGGGATATGGTTCATTTGGCTCTTTATGCACATAGGTTGAGAAGATGTGTTGTTGACTCGAGTACTATAGGAATTTCGAGGTTGTGGGTGTTGTGGAGGATTACTTGGCTTAGGAGAAGATCTCAGTGGAGATATTGGATGGATGGATGGGAAGATCTGATTAATAAGGATGTGGTGTTCGTCAAGGCACTGTGGAAGAATCGTCTAGTCGATAGCTTCTCTCGAGGAGACGGAGCGGGCATGGAGAAGCGATATCCGAACCTCTTTCACTCTATTCAATCTTGTAATAACGCATCAAGTAATTTTCTTTTATGATTCCAAATCTTATATTTCAGCCCCTGTGTCATTTGATGCATTCATGTTTATGTTGACAAGTTCATGATGATTTTTACACTTATGTTGAGATTTTGAAAATGATGTTTTAAGTATGTTGTTGCATTTTTGGTTAGGGCTGATTTCTTCATGATTAGTCTCCTTAGTATGTTTCTTTGACATTCGAGGATGAATGTTCCCAAGGGGGAGCTATTGAAACGACTCCAAAAAGTGACCGCAAATATGCCTCGTAAGTTCCTGGAATCATATTTTGCATATAACTTCAAATTCATGTACGATATCAACAATCCGACTTCATATTCTTGTTCAGAAGGTCAAATTGAGTGGGAAATGAGTCTAACCCCAATTTTAGAGTGAACGATTCACAACTACAATTTTCAAATTGAACAATTTCCATTGAGGTAAAGCGCGTTGCTAGCGCGACGCGCCAGTGCTTTATTTTGGTGCCAGTTTTCAAGTTTGGTCCAAGACTTTTGGGTCTTCCTCCTATGCCTTCCCACAGGTGAAAATACCTATACTTAGCCATATTTCACCCTCATATCATTCAAAACATTCCCCAATATTCATTCAAACACTTAGACAATATTCCATCCCCTAAATTCAAGTCTCAAAACTCATCCGAATCTCAAGGTTCTCATTCAAGCTTCAAGTCTCTATCTCCAATCTTCATCAAAGCTATTCCCCAAAGCTAAGGTATGTGGGTTTCTTTCATGGGTTCCTTTCACCCATGATTCCCAAGCTCTTTTTTACTCAAAATTGCATGATTTAAAGTTGATTTATTTATGGTCTTAGCCATTATGAATTTCACGGCACACTATGTTGGGGTTTATGAAATTATGACTGTCTTAGCATGTTTTGATCTATGAAACCAAGATTTATTGAGAGATTTGATGAACGGTTTTGATATATATTGCATGAAGGTGTTATCAAGTATCTATTGATGGTTTTACATTGAATTATCTAGCATGATTTCACTCTTTAATTGTATGGTTTTACACTAGCACTACACACTTGTCAAGTGTTTGATAAAATGTCTGGATTATGATTTCTTGAGAAATTGAAGGTCCAATGCATGTCTTAGGAGTTGAATGACTTTCTAATGATGAAAGAGATGTATGTATATGATGATAATGAAAGCAATCTATGTATAATATTATCTCTATAGTGTTGGGGATGACCAAGCCTCACTTAGGAGGTTGTAGGTCCGGGTAACCTTGTTGAGGGGTTTGTACCTCGATTGCCTCAATCGGGAGGTGGCAGGCATATGCAATCTTGTTAAGGGTTCTATACCTCATCAACCTTTTTAGGGGGGTTTGTACCTCATCAACATCATGAAGGGGTTTGAACCTCATGCATCTCTACAAGGAGGTGGTAGGCCTTGGATTGCAACACTAGTGGTCACTCCTTACACTTGTATTATGTTCTACCTATAAGCATGATTTTACTTCAAGTATCATTCATACATGTCATATTGTTGTATGTTATTTGTTGTCTATGTTATGCATTTTGTTCATGGTACCTATCACTTGTTGCATTGCATCCTACATACATAGTACATTCAAATGTACTAATGCATACTTAATGCCTACATGATGTCATCATATAGGAACCAAAGCCCACTTGAGCATCTCCCTCCATGTGGGTATTACGATTTCTCTCAAGCTTGTTGTTGAGTCCTCCATTCCGGGGACTATGATTATGACCTCATGCTATGTTCTAAGACTATATTTCTTTTATGTATACGTTGTCTATGAGGGTGAGCCCGGTGGCTTGTCTTGGCCCCCGCTCTTATCTATGTAGTAGAGGTGTTGTTGGACATGTCATATGTAATGTTATAAGCTTTGACTCTCTCTTAACTCTTGTTGTTTATGATATTAAAGGTGTCCCTTAGCCCCAGTTATCCCTACTTAGTATTTCTTGTCGTTATTTTATTACTTCCACGACCAAGGATGTGTAATGATGTTCCAAGATGTTTACTTGGGGTCCCTTCGAGTTCCCATTGTGCCGTATCATGTTTACGCCATAGGCTTGGGTCGTGACACATGATCCTCATCACGAATCTTTTACTTCAAGCCATTAACACAATGCAAATACAACCTACCTTGGTACCTAAGGATGTCATCTCCCCCTTGGGAGAAAACCTCCACCTTCCCATCATTTACCTATGCCTTCAATTCTAACAATGAGGGGTCAAGATCTTGTTTAGCTTTCACCTCCTCAACCAATGAAGATTTAGAACCATCAATAACAACAACACCACCATCATCACCCTCTTCCAACCAAACTCCAAATCTAGCCAACCGATGCACCTCCCTAGCCAGCCTTATGCCACCATCATCAACATGAGCTAGGCTACCCATAGACAACCTACTCAAAGCATCCGCCACCACATTAGCCTTACCGGGAAGATAATGCACACTCATGTTATAATCCTTAAGAAGGTCTAACCACCTTTTTTATCTCAAGTTGAGATCTTTTTGAGTGAAGACATATTGGAGGCTCTTATGATCGGTGAACAAATCAACATGCACCCCATATAAATAGTGACGCCAAATTTTTAATGCAAATACAACCATGGCTAACTCAAGATCATGGGTACGATAATTCTTTTCATGCACTTTGATTTTTTTAGAAGCATAGGCTATGACCTTACCATTTTTCATCAACACACAACCCAAACCAACCCAGGAAGCATCACAATACACAAAAAATTCCCTCTAGCCCTTCAGATAGTGACAATATACGAGCGAACACAAGCTTATCATTTAATGTTTGGAAACTCTTTTCACACTCATTGGACCACACAAATGTGGTTTTCTTTTGAGTCAACTTTTTCATGGGAGAAACAATAAAAGAGAACTCATTCACAAACCTCCATTAGTAACCCACTAAGTCCAAGAAGCTCCTATTATCCGATGGGGCCAATGGTATAAGCCAATTCTAATCACATCTCTTTTTAGGATCCACCTTAATAACACCCCCCAACACCACATGACCCAAGAAGGAAACCTCTTTTAATAAAAATTCACACTTCTCATATTTAGCATACAGCTTAGCTTCCCTCAACCTTTGCAACACTACCCTCAACTGATCCATATGCTTCTCCTCACTATGAGAATAGATCAAAATATCATCAATAATGACCACAACAAAAGAATAAAGGTAGGTTTTGAAGACCTATTCATAAGGTCCATGAAGATGGCCGGTGCATTAGTCAACCCAAAGGACATCACAACAAACTCCAAATGCCCATACCTAGTCTGGAAGGTCGTCTGGGGAATGTTACACTCCCTCACCTTCACTTGATAATACCCAGACCTAAGATCAATCTTAGAGAAGTGGATAGCCCCTTGCAATTGGTCAAGCAAATCATCAGTTCTTGGAAGAGGATACCTATCCTTGATGGTGACCCTATTAAGTTGCCGGTAGTCAATACACATTCTAAGAGACCCATCCTTCTTTTTCACAATCAACACCGGTGCACCCAAAGGTGATTGGCTAGGTATAATGAAACCCTTCTCTAACAAGCCCCTCAATTGCTCCTTCATCTCCTTTAACTCCACCGGGGCTATACGGTAAGGGAAAACAAAAATGGTTTGAGTATCGGGGAGGAGGTCTATGCCAAAACCTATTTCCTTTTCGGAAGGAACACCGGGAAGGTCATTTGGAAATACATCAAGGAACTCATTTACAACGAAATTGACTCTTTGGAAAGGACTTTAAACTCCACATCCCTAACCCTCACAAGATGATAAAGACACCCCTTAGAGATCAACTTACGGGCTTTAATGCAAGAGATGAACCTACCTTTGACCACCACATCATGACTCTCCCACTCAAGAACGGGTTCATTTAGGAATTGGAATTTGACCCTACAGGTTCTACAATCAATAGAGGAATAACATGCATGCAACCAATCCATCCCAAGAATGACATCAAAATCAACCATATCCAACTCAACAAAATCACAAGGTAATATTTTATGCAAGATACAAATGGGATAATTTCTATAGTCCTTTCAAGCAATGATAAATGTACCAATAGGAGAGACACCTCATATGACTCACACAACAATTTGGGCTCAATATGAAACTTTTTGGCAACAAAGGGGGCAACAAAAAGAAAGAGTGGCACCCGAATCAATCAATGCATACACATTAAAATCAAAGACTTTCAACATCGGGCACCTCATCAACCCCTTGCCTCCCATGACATCGGGCACCTCATCAACCCTTTGCCTCCCATGCAAAGCATAAAACCGATTGTGTCTTGGGGAACCACCTTCTTGACCACTCCTTCCCAAAGGAACTGCATTAGCACCTTGTGGATGAACCTTCTTACCCTTGTTGCTGTTACGAGGACATTCAACCTTTTTTTGACCAATTTCTCCACACCCATAACACATTAGTGTCCCTCAAACATGGGCCCCTATGGCCCTTACAAAAATTTGGACACACAACCTTAGGGACCACACCTAACACCTTGGGCCCTTGGAAAGTCATTGGTAAACCCCCTATTAGAAGCATGAGAAGACCCTTAGCCTTGTTGGAACCGGCCACCCTTCCGACTTTGGAATCTACCTTCAAAGCGGGACCTCTTAGCCTTATTACCCCTCCTCTTTCTCAACTTTTCCTCCTCCATTTGCTCGGCATAGGTTATCAAACAGGACAAATCCATGTCACTAATCAACATGGAGGACCGACATTCCTCAGTCACCAAGTCGGAAACACCCATCATAAATTTATTCATTCTAGACCTTAGGTCGGCCACCAAGTGGGAGCATATTTAGAGAGTTGATTAAACTTTAGGGTATACTCCCTCACACTCAAAGACCCTTGTCTCAAATTAATAAATTCCACCAATTTGACTTCCCTAAGCTCAAGAGCGAAGAACCGGTTAAGACAGGCCGCCTTGAACTCCTCCCAAAGCACCACATTGTTGAATCCTTTCTCCCCCTTCCATCGATCGAACCATATTCGTGCTACCCCTTTGAGTTGGTAAGATGCCAACTCCGCCTTCTCCTCCGATCTAACACCACAATAGCCAAAACCTTATAGACCTCAGCAGTGAACTCTTGAGGGTCCTCATCCACCTTTGACCCATAGAATTTCGGGGGATTCATCCTCATGAAGTCCCTCACCCGAGATGTCGGTGCAGGAGCATGAGGGGCTTGGGACCCTTGATTGGCTTTATTAGACACAACTTGTACAAGCAAGGTGAGAGCATCCCGGAGCTCACCATGAGTCGGTTGGTCCTCGGGAGTATGGGCCCTTCTTTCTCTTGTGTTAGGCATGATCTAGGATAGCAAAGAACAATCGTTACGAGGAACAATCCTTATTTCAACTCCATAGCACGGCTTAAAACATGAAGAAGGAAAACATTTCCTAAGACGTCTCACAGCCTCTTACTCATAGTTGCGGTGCATAACACAACCATGAATAAGACTTTAATCAACGCGGTGTGTTAATCGACCTAACAACCTAGTGCCTTGTTACCAAGTTTATCACAACCCAAGCCTGGGGCGTAGTTGTGACACGGCGCATGGGGAACCCAAAGGGACCCCAACTAAATTCAACAAGAGATAGAAAATAGGGACAAACATGGCTAAGGGAAAATCCTCATATCATAAACATCAAAAGTCAAGAGAGAGTCAGAGATCAAAGCATAATACAAACATGTCCAACAACACCTCTAAACCTTAGATACTTAGCAAGGGCCAAGACAAGCTTTCGGGATCACCCTCATAGTCAACATGTACACAAAACAAGGATAGATTTAGAAAATAGTAGGAGATCATAAGCATTGTCCGTGAAATGGAGGACTCACCAAAGGGCTTGATAGATATCGTATTAGCCACCTGAAGGAGGATGATCAAGTGGGGATCTTGTCCTTACATGGTAACATCATGTAGGCATAGAGTATGCATTAGTACATTTGAATGTACTAAGTATCTACGATGCAATACAGCAAGAGATAAGCATGATAACTGAAATGCATAATAGTAGATAATGGATAACGTATTAGTAATATGTCATGTATGATCAATGCTCAAGTAAAACATGCTTACATAGAATAGGATACAAGGTGTAAGAAGAGACCAATATATAAAACTCACAGGTTACCAAGTACAAACCCCTTTGGTTGGTCGGTGGATTGTCTCACCCTACCACCCTTGGTGACCGAGGTACAAACCCCCCGACATGGTTATCAATGTACGAACTCCTTGATTGGTTGATGGATACTCATACCTTACCACCCCTAGTGATTGAGGTACTAACCCCTCAACCCGGTTATCAAGGCACTAGCCCCTTAATTGACTATCAAGGTACAAACCCCTCGACATGGTTACCCGGGCTCTTGTCCCCCCCCCCCCTCCCAGTCAGGCATGGTCACATTCAAATACTTTATAGGAGAATATTATAAACATACATGCCTTTGATCATCATAAAGTCATTCAGCTCATAAGACATGCATCGGACCTTCAGTTCCTCCATAATACATTAATTGGATATTTTATTAAACACTTGGCAGGTGTGTAGTGGTAGTATGAAACCATGCAATTCAAGAGTGTAATCATACTAAAAAGTTCAATGTAAGACCATCAATAGATACTTCTGAACACCCTCAAGCAATGTAAATCAAAACCCTTCATCAAATGTCACAAAACATGCTAAAACAACCATAATATCATGAAACCCCAACATAGTGTGTAGTGAAATTCATAATAATTAAGACCCATGAGTAAATCAACTTTAAATCATGCAATTTTAAGCAAAAGGACGCTTGGGTATCATGGGTGAAAGGAACCCATGAAAGAAACCCACATACCTTAGCTTTGGAGAATAGCTTGATGAAGATTGGAGATGGAGACTTGAAGCTTGAATGATAACCTTAGAATCCGGATGAGTTTTGAGACTTGAAATTTGGATATGAAATATTGTTTAAGTGTTTGGGATTGTATTTTGCAATGTCTTGAATGATATGAGGTGAAATAAGGCTAAGTATAGGCATTTTTCAACATGGGAACACTTAAGCCCAAGACCCAAGAGCCTTGGACCAGACAATAAAAACTGGCACAGAAATGAACTTACGCGTGCCCTTGGCGCATCGCGCCAGGGGCGTGAAAACCTCACTGGAAATCGTATATTTGCATTTTTCAAATTTTCCTACGGTTGCTCTTAGGGGCGCGATACGCCAGGGACACGAAAACCTCACTGGAAATCGTGTTTTTGCAATTTTAAAATTTTTCTACGGTTTCTCTTAGATCAAGGTTAGACCCATCTTCCACTCAATTTGACCCCCTGAACAAGAATATGAAGTCAAATTTTTGATATTGTGCACAGATTTTGAGATATATAGAAATTACGATTTTGGGCACTTCCAAGGCATATTTTCATGCACTTTTTGGGGTCGTTTCAGTATGCGGGATGTAATGCAACAAGTCATAAGCCAATATAATCAAAATGCATAATCATAAGCAATAGATACATAATCTCAATATGGTATACATGATCAATGCTCATAATAACACCTGCTTGTAAATCAATCATCTTGCAGAATATATAGAGCATACATATGTTGGAAGAGACCTTAAACGACATGAGTAAGACCAAGTGAGCTACAACTTGGAATCTCGATAATTACCCCTCATCTGTAAACAAGTGGTCTACTTGACAAGGTAAAGCATACATCACCTTACGGAAACATGACCTATTTCATATGAAGTAACCCTCCTTACGGGAACATGACCCATTTTGGAAAGAATTTCATGATAAACTGCACTAGACGGATCCACTAGTATAGCAAGGGTAATAATCATGATCCTATGTTGGCACATAGTTTGAGGAAAGGAGTATACATCCAATCCATCGGTGCTAATTCTAATCCCACTAAATACTTGAAATAATCATACTTTAATCATAACATGAATAACTTGTAAGAACATGACTTGAGTAGCTCATAAACATGTTTGACGTCTAGTATTGAGCCTAACTTGAACATGAGGATAGATTATAATAATACATGAACTCTTGCTTTAACATGAATGGCTCACTAGAGGTAAAAATTTTGAAATAGGGCTTAACTTGATACTTGTAACATTATAGATATTTTTCATGAATTCAATACATACTTGAAAGCCCTTAATCATCATAAGTCACTTGACATATAAATCATGTAATAGATCATTAATAACTTTAGAATTCTAGACTTGGAATTTTATCAAACATATGGTGAGTTCATGATACTTGTTCAAAATCATGCAATTCAAGAGTGAAGTAAGATGAATAAACACTTAATGCGTATCAACACACCAACATGTAGTAAAACCCTGATGTAGGATACCTTGAAATCTGTCATCAAAATGCATAATAGATCATAGTCTCATAGCTCAAAACATGCATAGTCTCAATAGACAATATCAATTTATTGTATAAGCTTGAAGTAGATAGTCATGCACAATCAATCAATACTTTATAAACCCCAACATAATTTATGTTCATAATTCACAATAAAAGATACTCATAGGTAATAGAACTTGAAAACATGCAATTTTCATGAAAAGAGAAAGGTTGGGCTCCATGAGTCAAAGGATCCATTAGATGAAACCCACATACCTCAAACATGGGTTTTCTTGAGATGAACTTGAAGGAAACTTAGAGCTTGAAGTGAATCCTTGAGTTCCAAAGTTAAGCTTGAAATCCTTGAATTTGGAATGAGATATTTTGTTAAGTCTTGGAGAGGTTTTGAGAGGGTTATGAGTGATATAGAGTTGGAAAATAGCTAAGTATGGGTGATTTCACATTTGAGTGTGCATGGCACTATGATCCAATGCCCTTGGGCGCATAGGAAAATGTAAGGAAAATTTTGAACTAATCGGCATCTGGTCCACGATGCGGACCTATTGCGGAGGAAGCTTTTGTCTTGATCTGCGCCCAATCCTCATCGCGGCCTAGTCGCGGATGCACATTGGAAATTGAAAATTAGCGATATTTATTTTTCATCACAGGTCCTCTAAAATTTGGATTATACCCGTTTCCCACTCAACTTTGCCCCCTAATCGAGAATATGAAGTCGGATTGTTTATATCACGCATGGATTTTAGGATATATAGAAATTACGATTATGGGTATTCTGAAGCACATTTTTCAGGCATTTCAATTTGGTTGTTGGATAATGAGTCATCACCATTTATTTCGAGCGATTCTCACCTCATGACCAGCATTTATGACCGAGTTAGACTCAAAGTAATATCTACTTATCAATATTCTTGATCTACCCAACGTTGATGTTGTTGTCGATGTTCCAAATATCCAGCTCCTTTTGGGTGAATTATTTTCATTCTTTGAATCCATTTCGCTTATTTATTGGTAAAGAAAGTTGATAATGACTGTTGGTAATGAAAATTGTTGAACAAGTAATGAGCTGTTGAATCAACATGTTATTATGTGTCTGTTTTGCTGATCAACAAGCTTCTGGTACCAACTGGGACTTGGTCAATATTGTGCTAAAAAGATAAAATTGACAGTGTTGGACTACAACTAGAAAAGTTGCATGGTCTGTGGAAAGTTGTTCTTCATCGTACTGAAGGACCAATAGATATTTAGAGCTTCCCCTCATGTACATATAAAAGGAACCTTGTAAGAGACAAAAGGTGACTTTTTGGAGGATTAAGATTGTATGTATTCAAGAGTAGAAGTCCTCTTTGTCTCACTGTGAGAAATACTACATTAGTACTTAGCGGACATGATAGATGGAGTCTATAGTTTTCCTTTAGTAATTATTGTATTTTGTGTTAAGAGTCTTTGTAAGATCAATTTCCTAATCTATAAAGGGATATTGATCATTGTATGTTTAGTCTTTTGTTGTTAGGATTCTTGGTTTGATGTGACCTTAGAATCCTTGGGTAGAAGTCTACATTAATCTAGCATGATCGTAGTATAAGTTTTTGGCGTGTTTGGTTGGTGCTCTAAGTCTTGTGATAGTATTGTTGCAAGCTGGGAATGGAGAGGGATAGTACAAATAAACAATTGGTTGTATTTGACTACATTGGTCATGCATTTTGGTGGATTTTAATGTTTTGAAAATCTTGTGGCACAGGTCGTGGTTGTTTCTCCCTTGAGTAAGGAGCTTTCAACGTAAAATCTCGTGTTCATATAATATTTTCTTTATTATTTGTTTTACCATTACATTAATCGCGTGTCAAGGGACTAGGCCCCTGACTACAGTTGGAGCATTCATTACAACAAGTGGTATCAGAGCCGGGCTCTCTAATTGGTCAACACCTAGAGATAATCCAAATGAAAAAAATGATTGTTCCAATCAACTTGGAAGAACGGAAATTATCTACCAGACCACCCAGATTCAATGGTCAGTTCTACAACTGGTGGAAGACCGGGATGCATGACTTTCTTATCGCTAAAGATAGTGAATTATGAGACATCATCTTAGATGGTCCATACATTCCTACTGTTGAGGTTAAGGAAGGAGAATTCACCAAAATTGTTCCCAAGACTCATCAGCAAACACTGAAGCTGACATAAAGAAAATTGAGAAAAACTATAAGGCCAAGAAATTGATTGTGTGTGAAATAGGTGCTGAAGAATATAATAGAATTTTTGCATGTGAGTCACCCAAGGAAATATGGGACTGCCTGAGAGATGCACATGAGGGGACTGAACATGTCAAGGAATCAAAGGTAGATATGATGACTTCTCAGTATGACGACTTCATCGTGAATGAAAGAGAAATCATTCATGATATGCATACTAGGTTTACCTCCGTAACAAATGAACTCAAATGTTTAGGAGAATCTATTAGCCAAAGCAAACAAGTCAGAAAGATTCTCAAAGTTCTACCCAAATCCTCGGAAAGAAAGTAGATGTCATCACTAAAGCCAAGGATTTGAAGACTCTCACCATGGATGTTCACTACTAAAAACTTGCCAAAAAACGACGGATTGCATCGCTAAAATAAGCGACGGACTAAGTGAAATAGTCCGTCACTTTCTTATTTTAATTTTTTAAAAAAATATTTTAATTATGAAAAGCGACGGACAGAAACTATATGTCCGTCGCTTATTTTTGCGAATTTTTCCGGCAAATATTATTTCTTTATTTTTAGTATATTTTTTTAAATTGCGACGGACTCAGTGACGAAGTCCGTTGCTCATATATTTTTTTAAAATTAAATATTTAATTATTTTAAATGTAGGAATTATAATAAAGAAATAACATTTTTTTTTAAAATGT